>JAQQRF010001606.1:0-10246 GCA_030523145.1 Trissolcus brochymenae | reverse complement strand
GAGACGTGTGCGAGGATTCCGAATATACGGAATTCATCGGCACAAGTCTCATCCTTTTTTGGCACACGTGTCAGACGTGTGCTGTTTTCTCAGTGTATGAAATTTTCCATTCCAAAACAATATTAATTTTTGTTTATTTATTTATTTTTTTTTTTCTTAAATTGAAGCGTTAGCTTCAAAACTCTTTCATTGAAAAAAGTTTTAACTCACAACAGATGGCGTTACAGGCAATTTTTTCAATATAAAAATAATTGTCCGAAAAATTGTCATCTTTACCCTATGCATTTGCACTTTTTTCCCAAACGTTCATATTTTTGACGCATTTCACAGTATATGAGATTTCAGGAAATTCTTAAGTTTTCTTTATTTTTATTAAAACACATTCTATATACGCTTTAAAAGTTTCTGTACTGATTCAAAGATGATAATTTTTCAGACAATAATTTTTGTATTCAAATAATTGCCGGTAACGCCATTTGTTGTGAGTTAAGCTTTTTTTAATGAAAGAATTTTGAAGCTGACATTCTAAGCTTCAATTTAAGAAAAAAAAAACACATAGTTTTTGAATGGAAAGTTTCATAGTTACGGCCGTTTGTAAAATGGCTTTTTTTCGAAAATTTTATGTGACTGTTCATTTATGTGCGAAGTGTAATTTTCCGAGAAATGATAACTGGAGAATAGTCCTTTTATACTATCATAGTATAGAAATTGTTCAACAATTTTAATGATTCATTCATTAACTTAATACTTCATTTGTACTTCAAATTTAAAATCAAGTTTATTATGCAATCCATTATACAATTCGAGTAGTAATAGTTAACTTTAACCGAAAAATGCTTGGCGTTGTCGACATTGCCCGTAATAAGTATATTCAGAATCCTCTGTCTCAACAAGCGTTCGAAATAACTCCCTCTCATTTGGAACCCCCTATCTCAGCATCCATTTTTTGTTTTTATTCATCGTTAATATACTAATGGACTAAAACATATTGTTGTATCTTTTTATATACATACATCGAGAGAAGGTTTCTAATTAAAAAATGATTCATTGAAATTTACTAGACATTTTATTACACAATGTTTAAGTTAACATTAATGATTTATACGAGTATTAAAAATTTCGGGACCGTTAAATATCTTGAGAAATACACATTGGATCGAAAAACGGGAAAATATGTGTCAAATATTTTTCAAAAATCTATCCAATGATATAGCAATCTCGACCCTTTGGAATCTTAAATGGAAACTCCTAATTTCAATGATTTTATAAAGAAATTATTACGAGATATACAATATTTTGGATTAGTATGCAAAACCTAAAAATTAAACGAAAAAATTATTGCTGACGTATGGGGATACTCGACGAGATGAATGGCTCTTTTAACGCTCGCTGAGATTCAACTCAAGTGATGATATACATTGAAAGTCGACAACAAATAATTAGTTTCAATGAATCAGTGCGACTATTTGGGAAGATTAACTTTGTATATATATATAACATAAACTGCCAAGTAAAATCATGTAATTTAATCGAAAAGATGAGACATTTATAGAGTAAAATTGTAATAATGATCCCAGTCAGGTCTACTGAGATGCCATGTACTGATATAATATACCAGTGCTGTTTGAAATAGTAGTTCTAAAACATTTTGTTTTTTTGTTTAGATTTTAATAAATTGCAAAAGCATGTGATTGTAGTGCGTGTATTCAGGCACCGCAGTAGAACTGTAATAATAATACTCCAGAAAAGCTATATTGTCTATAGCATTTAGTGTAGGTGATAAACAAGCGTTAAACTTTTATGTTTTGAGACAACTTTCATGTGAGGGCAAATTGTATAATGTAGATTATTGATGTGAGTGTTAATTCATTGTAATATACAGAATACGTGGAAACCTATCTTCTTGAATATATGACTGAAATCCTTAATTTCATTTCAAATCAATCGTAAGTACGACCCATGTCAAAATGTGTTTGTTTCGTGTATATTTTTATTGCTGTGTATATTTTTGTTGCTTTTTTGTTTTTGCGGCGCTAGGCATATCCACTGTCAAAAAGTTGATGACAGTCCCTTTCCTCTTTCCCTCCATTAAAAAGTTGATACTTTCGAAATTGGCCGCTAAGAGAGATAGTAGTCAAGTTCATGTGTAGAGATAGTAGAGAGTAGGACCATAAAGTGACGAAACATGATGGGGATGGTAGAGAGCTAATGCGCGCGCATCAAAATCACATGATCACAAACAATGTTAAATTTTATAAGTTTGTATATTATTTTCAAATTGGTTGTATCATTTTGAGAGATGGCTAAGATGTGCACAAAGGTTTCATATGATTATAATAGTTTAATTTAAAGGTCAATGATATTTAAGTTGCAATAAACAAGGCATGAAAAAAAAGAAACATTTGGTTTTAAGAAAAATTCTACAACAAGTAGAAACCAATTAACAAGAATATAAATTCCACTTTTTGTATTAATGTTCACATGTTTCATAATTCATCCTTTATTTATACACAGAAAAAATTTGCACACTATTATTACTTGAGAACCTAAGTTACAATTCTTCGAGTTTCATTTTGAATTATTCACATTTAAATTCATAAGATAATCGGTAAATTTTTAATCGATTCTTCTTTCGACTCACCGGATAATCCTGTGAGTCTCGAAGGAATTTGAGTTAATTTGTTAAACATTAAATGGTAAAAAAATCTTCAAAGAAAAATGGTATGCAATTTTTGTGTGTGTAGTGTGTGCGCACACTGATCACTAAGATGTGTTACAAAAGTGCACGAAACAAACTTCGTTTCCGATCTCAAAATCATTCACACGATGCAAATGTATACACTTCCGATTGAATTTAACGTTTGTTTACTACGTTACAATAATATACCATTATTAATTGTTTCTTTTTTATAAACGTTTCTTGATGGTATAACATTAAATTGGAAACATGTGGATGATTATTTCAACTTTCCAACAACTTTTGTTCAATAAAACAACTTAAAACCACTGAAATTTGAAAAAAGCATAAATGTTTAGGCGATATAAATTCAATCATTTTATAAAATATATACACTATAAAGTTTAAAATTAGAGAATTTATGCTTTGATTCATTTGCAAGCAAAAATGCATCAATTTAATGACACATAATTGTTCGGGTGCTATACTCTTTGTCCGATGTAATAATTTTTTTAGATCTAACACTGTTCGTGATAAAATTATCATCAGTTTTTTAAAATAAAAATATTGTTTTCGCGCCACCTTACAGGTGGTAACATTTATCACAACGATGTTGAATTTAAACATTAATTTATGAATCATACCGGATAAAGTATAACACCCCTTTTTAACTGTAAAACATATTATTTAATTATTTAATTCTATATCACTTAATCCTAATACATATGGTCACACCTTTGTAAGACAATGCAAAACATCATACTAGAATACTACAAAACCTCACAAATAATAACAAAGATTTAAGTCGATTGTATGCACTTAAATACAAGTAGCACAACTAAAGGCCAACTTGTACTTGAACTAATCGACCGATTAATTTTTGTCTGTGCATAAAAAATTTATAAAACGTCCACAAAATTCTTAACAAAGTCTTAAAAAAGAGTTCGATAAGAGTAACGTTTTAATATTAATTTTTATATATATATATATATAACAGACATTTATATTAAATTTTCATTTCATAATAAAAAAATCAATTTATTTTATTGTAGTCGTCTAAGTAATAATGAAGATGTTAACATTGTTTATATTTCGTGATATTATTATAAGCTTAAGCCTGTATCGCAAGACAGGCTGGGAAAAAAAGGGTATAAATTTGATCACCTGCATTAAATGCAAAATGAAATGTTTGATTTAAAATCAGACCCGCTACTTTCATGCAATTCCCAGCTATTCTTACCGAACTCTTTCACTATTCTTCTATCAAAGAGTTACTGATGGAGTTATCGACCATTCTAGTCGGAATTTAGTTCATTTTGTTTTAATTTATAACTAACATAAGGTGCATAATATGAGTAATAAATCTTACGAAGAAGAGAATTTATTTCATCAACAAAAAAATTAATCATTTTAACTTCAATGAAAATATACATGCATTACCTATTTCTACACATGACAGGGCCTCATACAGTTTTAAAATAGTTCCATTCTAATAGTGATCTATTGAAAAAACAGTACGAAACTTGAAATGTGTTGGAGTGACTAGTGATCTACGTGTGACCATTTAGGGTTAATATTGTACGTCATATGGTCTACCATTTTAAACGAAAATATTAATTTTGACATTAATTTTCTAGCATGCACATGTTGTAAATATATAAATTTGACTTTTTTTACAATTTTCTTAATTTTTGAGAAGATTGAATTTTTCTTTTTGCTCTTATAAAAAATGTCCTTTAAACTAGACAAAGAAAATGATATAATGATAATGATAATAATAATAAATAATAATAACAATAGTAATAATAATACAAATAATACAAATAATAATAATAATAATAATAATAATAATAATAATAACAACAATAACAATAAATATAAAATAATAAATACCAAAAAATGAAATTGGCAAGATTGTTATTTTCGTTTGTACAATTATATTTGTCCAAAGTATGCTCTAGAATGATCAAGTATACCTATACTCAAAAAATGCTTTCACACCCACTAAGATATAAAGGTTTGCTCAAGTTTGTTGCTGAAGATGTTGAGCGTTTCACTATACCATAAAAAATTTTTTATGTGACAAGTCCATGCTTTTACATTCGTTTATAATGTGTATATAAAAATGTTCAGTATTGGAATCAAATGTTTTTATGAGTTTGTTAGAAAAAATTGTCGTATTCTTTTTTAAGTTGTATAGTTTTGATAAACAAATATTTTGCTTGAGCTATATATATTTTTCTACATTATAATTACGTGAAAAAAATGTGACATAACATTTTATTTTCGTTTGTTATAACAGTATTTTATATAATGTTTTCAACTTTGTATTTATATACAAACACTAGGGGACATTTGCCGAAGGATGTGTGCAAAGTTATTTATTGATTGAAATTTTATAAGACATCTACAAAATGATCATTATTAATAAAACATTTGTGCAATTAAAAAAGTATATATATTGAAATGAAGCGATTACGAATCACATATTACAAAATTTTTTGTAGCTCTCCGACATCTTACAATTTTCTTAAATTATTGATTATTTACATAGTTATTGCATATAAATAAAGATATTTTTATATTAATTTATAGAATTTTTTGATAAAATTTTGTATTTTTTATAACACATATAATGTATGTACTAACATACCTTATCATAAACTAACGCATTCGTCAAAATAAAACTTATCTATTTACATTTCAAGCAATGTCGTTGTTACGAAAATATTTGACAGTAAAATTTTATAATTTGAATGAGTATAAAAAATTTTATTATTATTCACGTTTCATTCTACATCTACATACTGTGATAGAATAAAAATGAACGCAGCGTAGTGGCTCGATGGGAAATATATAGTAATACACAGCCTATAAGTATATATAATCTTTACGAAGAAAAAAAATGATTTTTCAGTTATTCCAATTTTAGTGGAAACAACATATTGATAAATGAAAACTGTTGTTTCATCCTATAGGCGCAAACCAAGTCTGGAGTTAAACATTTTCATTGTGTAGCTTGGTAAAAGCTCTTTTTCAAAATAATATCAATCAGATTAAACCAAACAAGTTTTATGCATGCAATTGTCAAAAATGGTTCATGTTCTTGGAATATAATAACAACAAAGTTTATATATGAGATTCTATACAATCATATTCATTCATTCAAAATAAATTTTTATTTTTTCTTAATCTTGTATGTGATCTTATATATTTAAAAAAAAAAAAAAAAAAAATGATTTCAATAATTATTTGAAAAGAAATGAAATGCAAATCTTTGAATTGTAAGAATTCGCCAAGTCTACATCAGAGCAATCATGGAACGATATATTGAATGAATCTTGTTCGCGCAATATATGGGATCACCAATCGTAAAATAAAATAAAATAAACTGCGTAAACGTAACAGAATTTGTGTTTGAAATTTTGTTTCCAGCTATGTGTTGATACGTACGTAATGAACGAGTGATGTGTGTGTATATGAATGTATGTGAGTATGTGAGAACAATATATTATATTAAAGAAAAAGCGATGCTTCTTATTCATGACTGATCGGGTGAAAAAAATGTTTCAAGGGATTTGGGAGGCAGAATGATACGCTATGAACTTTGTAACAATTCTCATTCAGGACACAATAGTGTCTTTGGCCAATTAATTATATAATGAAAAGAAAAAATTTTGTTGTTTACCATCATTGAATCAAAAAATTTATATGAAAAAACAAAAATGTATTGTCAAACCAAATATCTTATTTACTGTGACAAAATGTATCACACATTTTTTAACGATAAATAAAAAGAATTTTGATTATGTTAGTTTTCAAGTATTTATGTGTGGTAAGAAACATTTTAATATGTTTAATATATAGATCAATTAGACATATAAAAAAGTTGAATGTATATTGTAAGTAAATTTGATAATAATTCTTGTGTTGAAACCCGCTTCGCGCAGTGTAATAGAACGTTTCTCCAAGTCATTCACAGAGGAAATAGAAACCAATTAAAATTCCTCTCCAAATAGTGTACTAATGTGTAAGGTATCTAGTTCGTTGGACATCGTCTTGAGGAGTGGCATTCTCGCCCGCATAAATACAATTCGTGAACCAATGACGTTAATGAATGATGTGACAGCTGCAACTTCTCTCTTCTTGGTGCATCGTTATATAATAATAACGTTCAAAAAATTGAAGAAAATGCATGCTAAATCTATATATAGGAATTCATAAGAATTCGATATATTATACAAGAGAAAAGTATATATATATATATATATATATAGTTTTTGTTTTAATTTTTATAAATAATAATGTTTGGACAATGAATAAAAGGTTAAAGAATTGACTATAAAGAGAAAATGTCAAATCAGGATATTCAGAAATGTGTGAGCAAACAAATTCATATGGGTATATTTTTAGAAATTTAGTTATTTGCTTGGAATTGTACGGCAACAGCTGGTTAAAATAAGTCGCGGAGATAAAAACTTGGAGGAAATGGTTTCATGTCTTGCGATGATGTACATCCGGATAGATTGCTTGGCAGTATGGAGCGGGGAGAGTTTATCTTCAGGGTGGCTCGCTTATGTTTCCTTCGGCAGTCTTGTTCGAGCGTCGGCGTCACTTTCTTCTTATGTATTATAAAAGGAACAAATATTATATACCACCATTAAAGTGCAGTGTTAACGCAGATTGTGTCAACAAATTTCCATGACTTTGACCGGTGCAATTTCATGCGGATAATGTAGTTATGATGGGGTGATTCGCCTTTCTTCCCTACAATTTTTACAAATTTATTATAATATACATTTTCAGCTAATAATCAATTATTTGTGTCATTTACAGTGGTTTTAAATGATTTGACATAATAATTATTAACGTTAATTGAACTGATTGACAAGCAGTACTTATACATCCAAATAAAAGTTATATTCGGTTAAGTTCGCAAAATGGTCAAAACTGTAGAAACAAGTGTTTTGTTTTAATATACTTATTATGAAGATAAAACATTTATATGTACATATATATATATATATTAGTAATAGTGTCTTTAAGGTGCTGATTTAAGTATTTTAAAACAATTGCTTCATACAGTTTATTCATCACTTTTAAATGATTGTTTTTTAATCAGGACAAATCAACTCATCACATTTATTATGCACAGCCACTTTTATTCATTGCTTTAAAATAAAACGTTTTGATAAAAAAAAAAAAAGATATGTACAAAGTTTTTTGTATAATACATCACAATATACAAGACACTCATTTTTCCGTGCACTTAAGATCTATATTTTAAACACAATTCTGATCATATTAACCACACATATTTTGGAATTTTGACCACATAAAATACTATAGAGTATGAGTTTTTAGAGAATTGAATACAATTTTATAATTTTTTAAATGTTGAACATCATTTTGGAATTATAATATGAAGACATGACGTTTACAATGGATTCGAATGATAACGGAAGGATCATTAAGATGTTGTTGCTGCTACAGGGACGAAAAAAATGATCGAAGTAGATAGCGCGCGGTAACAAAGACAAAATAAAGTTGTTTAAAATGTTGCCGATCACAAGGACCGGCGTCATCGCTCTGCTGTTTTTTAGCCTTACGAATATTAGCACCCAGGAACAGTTGAGCAGGTTAACTGATCGATCTGGGACTTCTCTGGGGTTAGTTTTATATATATATATATATATTATAAATTACTATTTTTTTGTATTTTTGTTTTGATAAATGCTTGAATGAGCAAGAAAATTAAGTTTTAAAATTCTTCCAAAATTATTATTTATAAAAAACCTTTTTATAATAATAACAATAATTATTATTATTATTTTAATAAATCTTGCTATAAATTATTGTGGACTATACCGTTAAAGCGATGAAAAAAGGTTTGTGTTTATGGGAAACAAATTGAGGTCTATGCAACTGTATGAATCGCCTGATATATTTTGTTTAGTTTTATAATGTTTATTTTTGACCTCAACTAGTAAAATACTCACTTGTATTCATCGCCTTAAACGGGATTACTTATCGCATGTTTGCAGATCTTTTCAGAACTTGTTGTCTAAAAAACAATGTACATGTATGCATGGAAATAATAATGTTTTATACCCATGTTATCACCTTTACTCCGAAACTAATTAATCGTTTAAAAGAAGTGAATAAAATGAAACTTTCAAACTAATAATTATTCAGAGATCGTAGAATAGAATAAATATTGAGTGATTAGGTAGATACCTTAAGATAAAAGATATATAATACCCTGCGTGTTTTCGAAACATAAATCTAAAAGTTGGATTCAACTATATATATGTGATGTGTTATAAATGTTACAAATGGACAAAGTAATCTCCGGTTTTTTGTGTTATTGTTTATTCTATTCATCTGTTGTGCGCTGATAAATTTCTTATTCAGATCCAAATATTAAAATATTTCATTCTAAATTTAATCACGAAAATAAGATAAAACTAAATTAAGAATGGCCAACAAGTTTTTGTTCGTTTGTACTTTGCACGAGTTTTATGGATCATAATAAATAGTCGCGCAGATTTATGATAGTTGATTAATTATATTTTATGGCATCTTACAATACCATGACATGGTATCCAGACAAGTGTTCGCGCGCGTATTACGTACGGCAGCTGATGTTAATTATTATTAATACTAAGCTCGAAGTGAATGGCCTCCTTGTTCTGAAGCTGATGTGCCTATATCGCTTCTTTTTATTCAAGATTTGCGCGCCGCTCTCTTTTTAGAATGGTTTATATGCAGCAATAAATGATGCTTTTAAATCAAAAAAATAGACAGCGATAAGAAAATGATCATCAATTAACTTATAATATTAAAATTTGATATATGCATGTGTTTCGTTTGTTTTAGACCTAATGTTTGTCGTTCGAGAACAACGAACAACTTTTGTTGTCCAGGGTGGATGAAAAGAGCGGATAGTGGATTATGTGTGATTCGTAAGTTGTTATTTTCTTTATATAAATGATTAGTTGGCCATTTAATGAATTAACTATACAATATTATTTGTTATCAGCTGTATGCTTGAGAAAATGCGGTCCAGGTAGATGTGTCAGGCCAAATATTTGTCTCTGTGAGGGTGGAGTAGTATCACCGTCTTGTGATTCGAAATTTCATCTGCCTCAATCATTGACTGACAATGGAACAACTCATAGAAATCATTCTACCACGAGTGTGTGTAAAAATAATATTCGTTGCATCAACGGAGTGTGTGATGTTGACGGTAGATGCAAATGCAAACCTGGTTATCAAGGAGAATTTTGTCATGAACGTACGCATAACATATATTCAATTATTCAACCTATTGGGTTAACCGTGAGATAATTTATTGTCACTTTGTCTGTATTCAATTTGTATTAAACCCTATATATTGTAACGGGGTTTGCACTTTATAGTGTCTCCTACTTTTTTTCTCATATAACACAAAATAAGATATAAAATTTATGTTGGGCGCCTGGTCCAGTGACCGTTTCGACTAACTCGACACGAACCAAGAACTTGAGCCCTTATCGCGTAAGGGACGTGGGCTATTTCACGGACTTA
>JAQQRF010001605.1:0-10248 GCA_030523145.1 Trissolcus brochymenae | reverse complement strand
AATTCCGCTTCACGGAAAGAAAAAGTATTGTTCAGAAGTAAAGTACGGTTAAATTGTTGTTAAGTTACGGTGTCGTCTAAATTATTTTTAGAGACTGGCAATCCTGTGTTTATTTGGTGAATTTTGGTAAAGTTTAGTATCGTAATTAATTTTCATTTCTGTGGCGAAGATAACGGCCGAAATTTGAATGCGGTTGATTTTACCGATTTAAAATTTTGTCTCGTTACAATATATACATTGTTTTTCTCATTACGTACGAAGAAGAATAGGTGATTTTTGAATTTATTCATTTGTTCTTATTGACTAATATTTTATTCGTTATTCAATCAAGTTGCGAATCATGAATACAATTTTATTCGTTATTCGCAACTTGATTGAATAACGAATAAAATTTTATTCATCATTCAAAACTTGATTCAATAACGAATAAAAATTTATTAATCATTCAAAACTTGATTGAATAACGAATAAAAATTTATTTATTATTTTTTGTTATTCGAATAACTTTTATTTGAATAATGCCCATCCCTGGTCCTATAAGTGTCGTTGTTCTGGGAGTGTCAAGTGCTGCTGAACGTGCTTTTGCCGCTGGATGGGACCAAGAGTAGGGACAAGATCGCAACCTATGAGTCGTTTTTATTGTGTGTTTTACAGCGCGGCGGAATTGTGGATTGAGTGATTTTGTAATTTTGTGAACTTTTGCGAGATTTTCAATATCTTGCCGTTCCGAGAGAGATCTTTTTTCTTTTGATTTCAAGTTTTTGGATCATTGTAGTAGAAATAAATTCCATCAAAACTATTGAATTTTACTTCCGATTTCTTTGAGAATTTTTGTTGCGAAATTCGAGTTCTGGGATTATTTAGTGTGTGTTTAGATGAGTGTGGATCATCGTACATTTTTAAAATTGCTCACTGTGCTGCTACGTCGCTTGTAGGGCCCCGGCGTATTTTGGTTTCGTTTTGGTATCGTAAATTCTTTGACGCGGGGAAATTGGTAACATTTTGACAATTTGCCGTGTAATTAGTTATCCGGAAGAATTGGTAACATTTTGACAATTTTTCGGTAAATTGTAAAGAATTGTAGAGAATAATTTGTAAGTGTCAGAAGATTGGTAACGTGGACAATCTTTCCGTTCCTGCGGTACGGTTTTTTTTTAATTCAGTAACGAATTTTGGTAACGAGTTGTACAAAATTGCCGTGAAAGAAGATTGTAATTAATTCACTTGAAAGAAAATGTTGTGTAACGAAACCGTCGTAAATGTTGTTCGGTTTTTAGTATTGGTTTGCGAGGTTTCGATTCATTTTGTAATTCTTATGGTACGAATAATCAAGAAATTCCGTTGCGAATGAATGCAAGTTCTGGTAATTTTGTGCATTTATTTGATATTTTGTTTGTTAAATAAACCAGAATTTCCGTGCATTTATTGAAACTTCTCGAACCAGAAAACAGACTGTCCTTACCTGAAATTTTTTAGTCAGATAGGACAATTAATTCCGCTTCACGGAAAGAGAAAACTCTTTTTCAGAATTGAAGTATGGTTAAATTTGTTGTTAAAGTACGGTGTTGTGTAAATCATTTTTAGAGACTGGCGATTTTGCATTTATTGGAGAAATTTTGTAAAGTTTGGTTTTATAATTAATTTTCATTTCCGTGGCGAAATTTCCAGTCAGAATTTGAATGTTGTTTATGTGCGAATTCAAAAATTGATTCGTTACAAGGGATTTAAAAAATATTCGACACATTTTTTTTTTGTTTCCCTGATTTTCCAACAATTATTCGTGATATTTGACCGTTCCGAGACTTATGACTCACCCTGTATAATAATGAGAGAAAAAGAGAAGAAAAAATGATTCTTATTGTTGATCGGATGGTTTTTTTAAAGAGGAAAAATATGAAAAATTTGTTTGTTGACATTTTTTGGGGTTGGTTTAATGAATTTTGTATGTTTTTTTTTGGAAAAAGGAAAAAAAATTTTCCAAGGATCATTTGTTTATTAATGTCAAATTAAAACGAACTGTGGGGAAAAAAAAATTTAGAAGAGGGTTTGGAGTTGTTGCCCATTATTTTTTTGCTTTTTTCCACTACGGTTTGCGTTTCTGAAATAACATTTCATAATATATTTTCTTTAACTGAATTAATTCTGCAACGAAGTCATTTCAAGAGTTTGTTCAGAAATTCTTTAGAGTCAAATTTCCTAAGATAAGGACTCGTCGTGGTTCTTTATTGTTGCGAATGGGTCATTCTTTGTCGATCTGTCGCGACGCAAGGGGCTATTGTGCCAACAGGAAAAAAAAATCGAAAAAAAGTGGAATTTGAGCTCAGAGCCAAAGAACTGGAGGAGGTCGAGGAAGCCGGGGCATGGTCGGCTGCTGACGAGCAATCCTTGCGTCGTCCTCGTCTAACCCTGGAGGCGCCAACGGACGGTGTGGAGGTTGGTACTGGTGGTTGTGTTGCGGAGGCCAACAAGCCCGCATTGAAATACATTTCTCGCACCATGGCTGTGGCCTTGCAAGAGGTTGCGAGTGTTGGTGATCGTGAGCGCGGTAAATTCGTACCTTGGTCTCGTCGTTGTTGTTTCAATTGTCGAAGAATTGGACACGAGCAGGATTTGTGCCCGGTTCTCGTGGTGGGGGGGGGGGTGATTATGCTTTTATGTCGCGTGGTCAGGGACCGCGAGCTCCTGGATGCCCCAATTGTGGGGGCTACTTATTTTGCGGTAAGAGTCTCAGTTGTGACGCTGTTTTTTTGAGAAAACGCGATTTTTAGTATTGCGTCTGAATCGTTTGTGTAATTTCGGTTTTTTTTTCTCAACTGTGGGAAATAAATGTGTAACACCGATTTTGGATGTTTTGTTTGTTGTTACCCGTATTTCTAAATATTCTATACGTTTTTTTCCTACATAATGCTTTAAAATATTTTAATGTTAACAACGGTTATATTTTGGTTAAAGATAAACATGTATAATTTTTATCATAAAAACTGTTTTTGTGGAAATATCGAATTTTTGAAAATATATTTCATTCATTTAGCATCAAAAGGGGGTTTTTCGCATTCAATTGAAAATGTGGTCTTTAAATTAAAATATGATAAAAATTTTCATTTGTTATGCATTTATTTTGATAATTAAACGATCCTTCTTATGGCCTAAGTATTAGGGTTCAATAAGTTGTAAGAGGTGTTCCGTTTCCCTGTATGTACGTATTGCTGTTTCTTTTTTTGACGTGAGGGGTGAGGCTAGCTGGGTTTTTTCATAAGATAACAAATTTATTGCGTTAGTGTTGTATGGTTTAGTGTAATTATTAACAATCATTATTTTGTATAAATTTGTTTGTTGGATTATTACCATTTTTCGAAAGAAAAAAATTGAGCGTTTTAATGTGAGGCTGCATAAAGAAACTTATTAATTTACTAGATATTTATAATTTTCAATTGGTTGTGCGTTTAATTAGCGTAAAATAATTTTTTCCGTGGTCCAAGTATCAGAAGTTGGATTGTAAGAGGTTTTTCACATTATCATCCGTGTGTGTATATTGTTTTCTCTCTTCTTCTAATGTATCTATATAGGTCAACTTTTAATTAGGTTACTTCTTCATTTATGGTAGGTATTTCTTTAGGGGTAGTGAAAAATTTTAATTTGTTGTCGATGATTATTCGTTACGTTTGTTTGAAATTAACAATTATTGAATGTATTTATCGATTTTGCGTGCAGATTTGTTGTTCTGGGATCCTTTTTGTGTGCATGGTAGTGACCTACAGGTAGACTATGAGTGCAACAAGGATAATCTGGTGCTTAGGGCCGTGGTTAATTAAATTATTTATTTATAGTAGGAAATTCTTTGAAGATGGTGGAAAATATTAATTTCATATCCATAATTATTTACTCGGATTTTCTTGTGTTTTCTTCTAGGATGGAGATTGCTGAGTGTTTGATTGATCGTGGATATGTTGTTTTGTGTCTCTGTCGTTTCACTTGTGGTTAGTTATGAGTAGTTTGTGCGTGTGACGGAGATACGCTATCAATGCGACTATTAGGGTTTTTTTGTATAAGAATTTTTTTCTAGGGGTGGAAAATATTCGTTTTTTATCAAGGGTAATTTTTGTTAGGATTTTATAGTATATTGATGACTTTTGATTTAAAAATATTAAATGTACTAAGTCGTACGTTGGTGGGACAAGGACGAAAATAGATGCTTAGAACGCGTGAAATTATATAAATTTTCGTTATTATAATTGTTTGGAGGGCATTAGGGTTCGTCAAAATATTTTAGGGATTTCTCAGTAATAGGATTTTTGTCTGTGTGGTACCGTTACGCCTAAAATATTTATTGATTGCAACGCGTGGATCTTTGTTGTTGCTGCATCTTTGTCGCGCCCGCTATGTTATAATATAGGCCTCGTGGTTATAACGTTTCCTAGTTCTGGATCTTGTGATAAAAGTTCGTGTTTTGATATAAAAGATTTGACGCAAAGTAAACGGAGTGTTTAGCTATTCATATCACAGTCTGCAGTAATATAAAATTGTTTGTTTGGGGATTCATCGATGTTGGTCGATTGGTTTCTCAGATTAGACCGTTGATCGGGATTTGATGATATAGGTCTGGGGGTAGGATCTGGTGGTTTCAGAAAGTCAGAATCTTGTTCTGATAGATTGATTGCACTTACTGAGAATGATATCAATAATGATGTCAATACAATTCAATCTTATACGTGGGAGGCGTCTCTCGACGGTATCACCCATTTTTTCAATATTTTTATTAGCATTGTCTCTTATTCTTACATTTTCGTTTGAGTTGTGTGTATTTTTGTTACTTTCATTTCCAAGTTTTCGTGCGTCGCTTGGAGCATCGATGTTTTGGTTTACGATTTCATCTCACGGAAGAATTACGATGGGGAATCGCGGTTCATGTTTAAAAACAGTGTTACGTCCTGACTGATTTTTAATATTTTAAACAAATTCAATTATTAATGAATGACAAAATTTAAATTCATTTATAACAAATTTTATTCTTGCTCAGAATGAGGCTAGAATACGCCCATCTGAGTCATATTGTCAGATCAAATTGTCAAAAAGGACAGGAGAACAAAACATTTGTGCTACGAGAGCTTAATTTATGAGATGGAACTCTCTCAACTGAGTCGAATTGATTATGTATCCTTAGTTCAATATTTAGATTATGTGACTCCGAGAATTTCGAACTAAAGCATCCCATAATTTTCAAACCTGACACCTGATACGTGACTTTTGCTGAATTTTTTTCTATAAAAGAAGTGCATCGGAACACTGCTCCAGTCAGTTCGCTACATTTCACATGATGGCACATTTCAATATTGTGCTCATCATTTTCATCAATTTTTTACTGTACATGGACAAAGATCTTTTTATTCAAGTGCAAATATTTTTCATGTACACCTCTGATTGTGACTGTATTTAATTGCAGATACTACATCCCTCCAGCTTTCTGTTTGCTGCCAGGAAAAACCACCAACATTCATTGTGCGCTTATTTTACACTTGGTTTGATACTGTTCTGCTGCGTTAAATATAAACTTTCAACCAAATAATATAACGCTTGATTATGAGAAAGCCATTCATCGTAATGTCGAAACAACTTTGCAAAAATAATTGGTTGCAAATTCCATGTGACGCAAACATGGTTTCGCAATATTCAACGAATAGGTATTTTTTTACAGTTTTTGTATTTTGTTGCAATATTTTCGCAGTTTTTTCATGATTTTTTTCCGATTTCAATGTAGGGTTGGCCGAATTTCATACAGACAAAACGTCTTTAACAGGAGAATGGCTGAATTGGGTTTTCGGTCTGGTGTTTCTCCATCCAGACGAAGTCGCCGAAAAATTTCTTGATGATTTCATGGCGATATTACCGGAGGAGGTAACCCAGTTCGCAGATTATTTGGTTGAAAATTATCTAACTCCTGAGTCTCTGTTTTCTCCTGAAGTTTAGGCGTCTATAATGATTGAAGATCGAACAACCAACGCATGCGATTATATATTATATAGCCTAAATAATTGACTTCGCGTTTGAGAAATGAGCATTTTTTCGGTTGAATTTTCAAGTATGCCATTCGTAGGGGTTCGGTTAGGGCACAAAAATTCTTGGAGTGTTCGTCAACTGTTCTTGAAAATATGATCACGTCGTCCATATAGACCATTAAATCTATGCCGATTAGTCCTGCTAATATTGTGTTCAGAAGTCGTAGAAATGTTGCAGGCGCGTTTATAAATCCAAATGGTAGTCGATTAAATTCTAAGTGTGCGCCAGGAATTAATAAAACTATTTCGTGTTTGTCTTCTTCGGCCATTGGGATTTAGTAAAAACTAGCAACGAGATCAATTGTTGTGAAATATTGAGCTTTATATAATGCGTCAATAAATTCTGTTATATTTGGCAGTGGGTATGAGTTTCGAATTGTTTTTTCATTAAGTGCACGGTAGTCAATAACCATTCGAAAGCGTGATGCTCCGTCTGGTCCTGGTTTGTAGGTGCAGTCCAGGCTGAGGATAAATAAGCACTTCTTGAGGGACAAACAATTCCTCGTTTTAGTAGTTCGTCGATCTGTTTTTGTATTTCTTTGCAATGACATGGGGGGAGTCAATATAATTTTACGTACACTGAAGTCGGGTTATTCAAGTTTATTGTGTGTTTTATGGCATTTGTCGCTTATAATGGTTGGCTTTTCAGGTGGAATATGTCAGCGTGATGTGTAATTATTCACCAATTTCGTCATGCTCGTATTCGGCTGAATGATCGAGATCGATTTGTTTCAAAATTTTTTTGTCACGTCGTTTTGTTTAACTGTTGAAAGTACTTATACGCGAGGTTTATCTTGATCAGCATTGATTTTTTTGCTTTCTTTTGTGAGGTTTACTTGTATCAAGTTGATGACAGGTGTTGCAATAATTACTGGGTTTGTTGATGTGTTTAAAGCGTACACGTAACCCATTCCGTCTTCCGCGTTGACAATACATTCTCTGATATATATGTGGGGGCTGAAGATACACGCACCAAGTAACCCACGGAAACTTCTTCATAATTGTTTACTCTGACATAAATTAATCATTTTGAATGTGCGTGAATTATTGTTTGTTCGTGTTGAGTGAATGGTATTTTTAATTTGTCGATAATAAGTGATTTTTTGCTATACGATATGTCGATTCTTTCGTCTTCAAAGAATTTAGATTCTAAAAGTGCGTCTTCTTGTAGGAAAAGTTCGTTGTCGTATACAAAGTCGTTACCGATTTTCAAAAAAATTCGTCCGCGAGTGGTAACAGGTGTTTTATGTATACCAAATAAGTCGTAATTTGGATTAGCGTCCGCAATTACTGTTTGGTGTAGTTCACTTTTCTTTACTATATTGAGTTCCGTGCCTGTGAGAATTAAGAATGTTCCAAAGTCTTTTATAAATTGTTGGCAAGAAATTTTCACAACAGGGACTTTAGAAATGCCAGAACTATCAGAAATGTTGTTCTGATTGTTTGGAGAATAATTGTTCTAGTTGTTTTGTGAAGGATTGTACTGGTAGTTGTTTTTATCATTTTGTCTATAATTTTGATTAAAATTGTTTCTGTTTTGCTGATGATTATTTTGGTTGTCGATTTCAAAGTTGTTTGGATACTTGTTTCCTTGTATTAAATTGATTGTTTCGGTTTTGTGTATTTTGTTGACGGTTGTTTTGATTGTTTATACCTGCACGTACTCCATTTACTATAAGGTTTGTCAAAGGTTGAACAAGACTGGTCTAAGTTTGAACTGCCGCTGAAGGCGATGTCACCGTATTTAATGGTTAGTCTTGAGGTACCTCGTGTGATGGTTTTTCGGAAATTGCTGATGCAGTGAGACCACGGATTGCGATGAGTTTTCAGGAACATTACGCAGTCCTACGCGTAAAATGTCTCGAGTTGGCGAAATCCTGCAAGCCGTTGGTAGCATTTCTATTGAAATGGCTCAAATCTCCTATCTTCGCCGGAAAGCCTTGATACTGGCGGTGTCTATGCGCCCAGCGGATGTCGGCATTAAGCGAGCGATGAAACTCCTGAGATGTATCTGTAAGAGGCGGGGGGCGCTCTAATTTGAAATCGTCCGCCACAAGGCACACGCCCTGGATCACGCTTGCGGAACCTGTAAAAACATCGTGTATTAGCTAAATATATATTACAATCTAAAAGCGACATAATTAGATGAAAACATGAATATTTTCTATATTCAATATTCTTTTTCGAGTAAATCAAATAAATGAATAGAGATAGAACGTATGATATTATTTCAGTGTGAAAATAAACATGTGTAAAAAATTCGTAGAAATGAAATTGAGACGCAGCGATAGGAAGGCAATCGCGTTACCAGTCACGCTGTTTGCAATACACGAATAAAGTGAAGTTAAGAAAAAGAAAAAGATAAGAATAAAATCGCACTTACATCTTTTCTAAAAAATAGAAACATGTCCTTGACGAGCTGACCCGCTTTGGCTACACCGTGCACAGTTGTACACCAACGTACGGTTTAAGAAAACTCTCGACCGACTTCCACTGAAGCACAGTGTGCGCGCCCAGAGTTGCTCGGGCGACATTTACGCTGTGCGGATAATGCCCATCTTGCTGTCGGTCACCGTTGACAGGACGACGTTGCATCAGTGAAACACCTCGTGCACCGCGGCGAACATTTGCTGTGCCGTGCAAGGACGGGGCCTGAAATAGCCCGCGTTAAACTGGGTTGATCCTCCGCGACGCATTGTTAGCATATGGACAAATAATTCGGCATAGGCACAAATAACTGAGAATAGCACTAATAACTTAGGCACGCGTCTTGCAGCGTCTTGCAGCAATCTTGGCCGAAGAGAAAAACTAAAAAAAAAACTAAAAAACCAAAGAGTGAAGAAAACTAAATAAGAATGGTCGAAATGCGGGAAATATTTCCAAAATGACCTGTTCTCCAGTTTTCCCAACACAGATGCAGATAGTAACCCTATCGTTCCAAAAGATAAGAACGGCCTAAAAGTGACCATAAAAGTAATTTTGGTAAAAGATAGAAAAATGAAATACGTGTAATAAAAAATACGTTATTTGAAAATATAATTATTTATCAAAATTTCTTATCAAAGATCGTTAAAACAATTAAAAAAATTTAACGAATCAATATATTAATGGTCTAAATGAGGATTACGTAATAAAAAATCCTTTGGGTGAAATAAAATTATTTATTAACATTTTTGGTAAAAGATAGTTAAACGATGAATTTAACGAAGTAATTTGTAAATAGCATAAATGAAAAGCACGTGTGATGAAAAACTTTATTTCAAATTTAAATATTTATCAAAGTATTTGTAAAAAATATTTTTCCGGTACCGGACGAAATGAAAATAACACTACATGTCGTGTATCGGCATCGTGTATCATGTAATTTATCGGCAAGGTGTATATCTCATTCCAGCGTATCGTACCCTGAGTCACCAGTGTCGCTTAATATAATGATGCCGCTGTCCGAGGAAGTTAACGGCGACGATGACCTGCTACCGCCATCTGATCTTAAGATTATTTTAGCTGTTTCATCACTCTCTGACAGCAGGTTGCATCAAAGTATGTCTTGCAGAAACTTTGGGTTTTCCGGACACATTTGTTAAGCCAGGTGCTGTACTTGCGCGCGATCTCGCGGATTCTTGAAAAGCAGAAGGTAGTTCGTCTTGAGCGAGATGTCTCTCTTTCTGTGGCGAGAAACATGTTTTTCGAGATGAACACGACGAAAAACAAAAATTGTTTTTCATTTTACCAAACGTTTTTTGATTCAGTGTTGATTTTTATTTTTAAGTTCTTATTAGTGCCGTGATATATATATATATATATATTGTTGGAGAGTCTAC
Organism: Trissolcus brochymenae; assembly: GCA_030523145.1. Classification (NCBI taxonomy): domain Eukaryota; kingdom Metazoa; phylum Arthropoda; class Insecta; order Hymenoptera; family Scelionidae; genus Trissolcus; species Trissolcus brochymenae. Next base: position 374 of record JAQQRF010001605.1, on the reverse strand, counting down.
CATCGCCAGGCGTCCCTGCTATAATTTTTTAAAGAAAAAAAAAGAGAAAAAAAACCAAAAAAGTAATGTAAAATGTAAAAAAAATGGAAAATTGATAATAAAATCGAGTCGATTAGAAATGAATTATTCTTCCAATTTTCGTGTCCACGTCTCACTTTAATGTCCGTTATATTTCAAAAACTCCGAGGAGAGAGGGCAGGAAGTTGAGTTCTGATCTTAACTTCCTGTCAAATTAGTTTAAATAAGGCGTCCTAAAATTCGTTAATCAGTGCAAGTTTTGTTGTTGTTGTTCCTGGTCGTTTCGTCGGAGGTGTTCCTGCTGCTCTTCGCCTACCTCGTCGCATCGATTTTTGGCCGATTTCATCGCTTCGGAC
>JAQQRF010001604.1:0-10256 GCA_030523145.1 Trissolcus brochymenae | reverse complement strand
TGAGGTCTGTTGTTAGTAGCTAAAGAGTTTGGAACGTACATAAGATCTTGATGGGAGAAGGCAATATGGGTCAAACTATGGACCTAGGTGTGTCGAATCAAATCTACGGAGCGACGCTTTTTGCTGACGATTTGAGTTAGTACCAACACCCGCTGTTTGTCCAAAACTAGTGACCTCTTATCATTTGAATAGAATAAAATATATTTAATCCAATACACGACGATAACTAAATCTTCATGAGCGGGGGATACTTAAATGTTTCAACAAATAATTTTTTGTAATGTTTTTTGTGAGACCATAAATTTTTACTTATTTCGTTTTCGTAGTTTGTATTTTGGAAAAATTGGTTTTTTTCAATTATTTTTTCAATTAAATATAATGATTAATTTCCAAATACGTAATTAGCTGATCTATTATTACAAGAAATAAAAAGATAGGTATGCAATTTACGTCGGAAGTTAATTAAAAATGATTTTACATTACAACTAATGTAAGTATAAAAGCAAGTTTTGTTTTTATAAAATAATAAAATGGAAGTATGTATGTACTTTGCAAGAACTTTGCAAGAAGTTGATTTAAAATAAAATCTATCATGAAAAATTTACTCATATTAATCGCTGCAATTTCAATAGTTGTAAGAATTGTTTGCGATATTCACCAAATAACTGTTTCATTATACTGGGATTACACTATAATAAAATTATAATTTTTCAGTCAATTTCTGCGGATCCTTCAATTGCAGAAGAGTTTACTAGTGTATTTATTGACTTCTTAATAAAATACGAATCGAAATGTCAGGAGGAATTGGGCCACAATTTAACACTGAGTATGAATGTTCAATCAATTGACTTGAAAAAATATTCAAATTTTCTGAAAAAATCGTCAGCTTTGCTGAAGAGTTATGGATTTTACAAATTTATTTAGTTAAATTTGTAATATTATGTAATTTTAGGTGACACTTTTGATAAGGATTTAACTAGAGAAAAAGTTTGCTTTATGGAATGTCTGATTAACAAACTGCATCAGGTAATAATTTATTGAATCATTTTCAAATTGAAATATATTACAGCGTGAACATAACAAGTTTTTTAGGTGGAAATATGAAGAGTCTGGTATCGAAAATTTCTATTTATTTATACGAAGAATTTATTGTATGTTTTTTAGGATGATGATGCTGATGAGCTATTCGACGAAAGAGAGGTGGAAGTTCATGAAAAAGTGGAGGAAAAGTGTGAGCTCCATGGAGATTGCGAAGATTTACACAGAGTGCGAATTTATGAGGAATGCCTTGATCAGAGAAGTATTAAAATACTTTTGTATATTTTGGGATACATTTTTGACTGGTGCCAGATTAACCAGTATTGGTACTCGGTACTGGTCCAATTGTATACCAATATTGGACGCCAAGATTGTCGCCAGATTGGTACTATTGGCCCAGTAATGGTTGCCAAACTCTGGCACCATTGTTGGCCCGCTTGTGAACCATCACAGTGCCAGTAATGTACCAGTTGTCTACCGACTAAAAATACCAGTACATTACCAATCTTGAGCCAGTACTGGTCTTGCTTCGTTTGACAATTAATGCCGTCAGTTAAACGGTAAAATGTTAAGATCGGGAGTTTCGCGTGCCAAGGACGTCCCAAGAATGGTTCGATAGTAAATGAGACAAATAAATGATCAAATGAAGAAATAAACAAAACAGAATAAACAAACATAAATTAGATAACAAATAAATAAACATCAGATAAATGAATGAACAATCATAAATTGAACAAACAAAAAAAATAAAATAAACAATAACAAACCGAACAAAATAAACAACCAAAGACAAAATAAATTCTTAATTTAATCTTAATAGCTTAAGGAAACGGAATTTAAAAAAATATATAATCGTTTCTAAGAATTAGTATAAATAGAAATAGCTTTTATTATAACGATTAACTATTGTTTTGATATATCTACATATTAAAAAATTATATTAAAAAATAAATTAACCATACATTTATTACTGGTTGATTAAATAAAAAAGCGTATATTTATTTCTGAATATTATCATCAAAATAATTTATTGAAATAAATAATAAATTATTTGTTCATAAATAAAGCAACGCGATTGGATATGCGGGTGCCGGAATGGGGAGCTAGTATAGTGGGGCTATCGCGAGCGAGGGGAAATTTCTAGTTCCGCGTGATCCGTCCACGTGTTCGGACGTGTCGAGGCATGTCAAGTACGTCTATTCGGTTATATTCCATAGATGTATTAGCTGATCAAATTATTAAAAAGTAAGTACATTTTGTTTTTCCATTAACGAGTTTAACATAACAATTACTGAAATGTATAAATTTTTAAAAACAATAATAACATTAATAACAATATTTGTTTTCTTTTTACAGGTATGGATGTTCCGGCTGGCTGAATTATATTGTGCGAGTGAATATAAGTGTGAAAAGTGTTGTGTAATTTAAGTGTTGAAAATGTATATATTTTGTATAGTTGCTTCCAAAAATTAATAAATACAATGTTAAGATATATTATTTATTTATAACTACCTTCATTATTTTTAAAATATTATTTACTATTATTTATAAATAAATATTATTAGAATATTTATATTGTCCCAGCACTGGCAACTAATGATCGGTCACCCTCAGCCAGTAATAGGATGGCAATGCGCAGGTTAAAATTTTCCATATGCAAACACTGGTAAATTTAATAACCAGTATTGGTTCCTTTGTTGTTCATGCTAGGCACAGTTTGTAAAACAATCATGGCCCTTTAGTCAAACAACATTGGCCCGACGTTATCATACCAGAACTGGGTCAGCGTTGGTCCAATACTGGTATACAATTGGACCAGTACCGAATACCAATACTGGTTAATCTGGCACCAGTCTTGTACCAGCTTTGGTCCAATTGTATTTTTCCCATTATACTGAGTGAATATTTCTACTTTTTATTTCATATAAATATAATATAAAATAGTTCTTATTTTTCCAGGATATTCTCGTTTCACGGTTTGTGTACAGGCTGAAAGGGTGATTTCATGTGCCAAAGAATTTTTTCCCGATGTAGTCGAAGCGATTAAAAAGGTTCGTGATTTTTTAACAGTTCTAAAAATACATTGCATTTAATTATATGCAAAAGATATGATGTAAGAATAAATTACAATTACAAGACAATTTCTATACAGGTAAACATTTGAAGAACAATAGCTGCGGAACATAATTATCTTTAGCTGTATAAATTTTTTCCATGTAACAAAAACTAATATATTCCCATATATGAGCAACTTTTATGGCAAATGGAGTGTGAAAATTGATTTATAAATTGTAAATTTTTCGTTGAAAAATAAATATTGTCTAGCGGATTACGAAGTTTTTTGGTTTTGAATTGGTTCGTTTCGCGAAATTTAACGCTGTTCAAAGGTGGAAAATTGGGCTGTCTACATTTGTGTTAATACACAAATAAAATGAAATACATATGATTCGAAAGAGATTCATAATATATATATATAGAAAGAGATTAGGATAAATTTGCATTAATTAATTAAACATCATTTTAATAATAGAGACAAAAATTTATCAGATAACGTATTTGCGAAACTGTGGACAATAAGTTGATCAACTGCTTTTCCAAAACCAATTACGTCTATGATTTATAAAGAATTTTTTTTCTATTGTTTTTCGTGCAACCATAAATATTTACTTATTTTGTTCTTGTAGTTTGTATTTTGGAAAAATTGGTCATTTTGTCAATTAAATATAATGATTAATTTCCAAATACGTAATTAGCTGATCTATTGTTACAAGAAATAAATGTAGTTATACAATTTACGTCGGAAGTTAATTAAAAATGATTTCATATCACAAATAATGTAAGTATAAAAGCATGTTTTGTTGTTATAAAATAATTAAATAGAAGTATATACATACTTTGCACCAACTCAGTTGATTTAAAATAAAATCTATCATGAAAAATTTACTCATACTATTCTCTGCAATTTCAGTGGTTGTAAGTATTATTTTCGATATTCACAGAACAAATGATTTCATAACAGATGGAACATTTTCAGTTAATTTCTGGGGATTCTTCAGTTTTCCAAGAGATAAGTGATGCATGGATTGAATATTTATTGGTATACCACTCAACATGTCAGAAGGAATTCGAGATTGAAATTACATTGCGTATTTATGCTTAATTGAAAATAGTTGATTTTTACAATTGTTTTTGAATGTTTGGAACGTGAGTTTTAATATTTTTCAATATATCTAAATAAATATATAAAATCGTGCAATTTCAGTGGACATGTTTTCTGGAATATTTAATAAAGACAAAGCTTGCCTGCTAGAATGTATGTTTATGGAATTGAACAAGGTAATCATTTACTGATTATTTTTCAAATTGAACATTATGATGTACATTGTGATTTCATTAATTGAAATATAAAGATATTCATAAGGATAATTTCAATTCCTTCACAAAGAATTTATTGTGTGTTATTTCAGAATACACGGCATTACGATGAATTTGATTCAAAAATGAAACAACTACATCGAAAGTTAAAGGACAAGTGTATATACCATAACAGTTGTAGGGATATCAAAAGGAATGAACATTTCTTTCGTTGTTTAAGGTTTAGTAAGTGATCAAATTATTTATATTGTTCAATAAGTTTAATATAAAATTATAATTCGTTTTGTATAGCGACTTATATATTTCTACGTTATATTTCATACAAATATAATCTAAAATATTTCTTATTCTTCTCAGGAAATCCTCACTTTCGTATTTGTAATTATGGTGAAAATTTACTAGAATGTTTCAAAGAATTCTATCCTAAACCAATAGAGTTGATTAAAAAAAGTTTGTAAGTTTTTTTAAACGTCTAGAAAATTTGCGTGCAATTTTATGGAATATCTGTAATGTAAGAATAAATCATTAAGAAAATTGCAAGGTAACTTGAATTGAAAATACGTATACATAATTTATTTTAACAAACGAAAAAATATTTAACTACAATTATATGATCACTTTTTTAATATCAACAGTTTTATTGCAACATTTTGTTATGCTTATATAGTGTACACCTTTTATTGATTATGTAAAATGCATATGATATCCGCATAAGTCTGTTTGCGAATAAGCTTCATCGTAAAAATAATTTATCTTTAGGATTCAATAGTTTAAGTTAAAAAGTATATTTGTTTTTTTTTTCATATAAAATTATTTTGTTCTGAATAAAGCGAAAAAAAAAGTCTTGTAAAATTTTAAAGCCGATGTTATAGTGAGCGAATACATTCATAATTTATGACGGAAAAATAAGATGTCCGTTACACAAAGTGTTTAAACTTTTAATAAATTAATAATTGATAAGACGGATTGTATCAAATTCAAATACATCATTTATATTCTTTATATTTTTTATATTTTTGTAACTTTTTATTTTTATTTGTATCCGAAAAGATAGATGGAAATAATTTATTTCAAAAACTTTGTCTGTCACGCGATACAGAAACAGAGGAAAGAACATTTTCCATTTTTGTGGTACAGTCACACATTTTTGTATGGTCGTCAAGGTATGAGTAAGGGCGAGTAAAAAAATTTTTTTTTAACTTTTGCTGTAAAATCAGACGTGTAAAAGATCCCGTATGCGAAATTTTGGTTCACTCATTTTGCCGTATATGGGTAATTCCAGTGGAAACGTTAGTTAGTATTTAAAAGTTACGTATTTTAGTTGCAGAGAACAAATTTTAAGTTAATTGGCAAACTTCAAAAAAAATTATTCTTCTAGTTTTTGCTAAATCCAACCAAGTAAGCAAACATGTGCCTATGCCACACGATTGTGCCTGAAAAAATTCGATGATGACCTGAGTGAAATCCAAATTTTTTCAAGTAATCCACTTCACTAACCTCAAGGGGAGGGTTAAATGAGGCAACCATTTCGTTATTAAAAGTAAAATCAATGTTTACCGCAAAATAGTTATGAAAAAGTGAATAGTTTCGCCTTGCAATCCAGAATAAAGAATGAAGACAGAATAAAGCGGTTTACGAGCTATAAAAAAACTAGGTCATAAGTTGGTAGTTTGAACAGCATGTGAATTTTTTGACAAGAAAAAATGGGTGGGCAAACTTAGGCAAAGTTCAAATTGCAATTCCCTTGTGAATTCAACCCATTGTCATTGATGCCACAAGGACCCCTTGCATAACCTCAAAGTGTGAAAGCCAATAGATAACGCGTAAATACTATAAACCCACTTCACTTTAATCGTATGATAGAATATTTCGCATAATCCAATTGATGTACACATACATTAACAGAATTGTCAAATAAACGGCCATCGTTATTGTTATAATTGTAATGGGTTAATACGAAATTCATAAGAACACCAAACTTGAGCTACACGTATTCTCACCAAATCAAATTCAATTATTAATAATAGAAATATTTTTAAATTATCGTTTATTAATTGCAGTAATTGACGGTTGTTAATATTTTTTAGAAATTAATTAGACCGTTTTCTTTGTTCATGATCAGAATTGATGTCTCTCAGTATTCTAAAACATAAAGAGTGTGGCATTCAAATATAGTATATTTCTTCTGGTGGGGAGAACGATATTTTTCCTCAAGTGCAGAACGATATTTACGAGAAAAGAAAAACCATTTTCTTTTTTAGTGAGGAAAAAATTGTTTTTGCACAACTAAGTCGTCAATAAAATTTAGTTTTACACATACGCCTTTCAAAATATTTAATATTTACTTAAAGGATAACCAAATTTGAACTACAATTGGAAAATGTGTAAATTGATTAAAAAAAATAAAAATACTTTGGAATTGAGATTATTAAAAGTGATGGAAATTATGCTTGAGATCACAGGAATTTGGCCTTATACATCAATGACAGTGTCGTCCAAATTTATTCAAGTTGTGATCTGCTACCAAATCATTATTCAAAGAACTTTCCTACAGGTAAAATTATGTTTCAAAATATATATGATTTTATTTTTTCTTTGGTTCATAAAAAAACAAAGTTTTTATACGAATAATTTAATTGTTAATCACAGTTATCGGGTCAGTTATATATGATGTATTTGTTTCTTGATCATACCGTCTTTCATGCTTTGCAAAATTTTGGCTTATATGATGTAAGCTTAAAATTTGTATTTCATGTTCTTACTACTCGTAAGGTAAGAAGTTACATTTATCACACTTTTTTACTAATCACTTCTAAAAAATTTTTTTCGTTAATTTTTCAGCAAAAACGTTTGTATGATGAAGTCAAACAATTTTTGTCTGATTCTTCAAATAATAACAACTTAATAATTAATAAAAAATTTTCTAAATATTTCAATAAATCGATGTCATTTTATTTAGGTGGTTTACCATACAAATTTTGTAACTTTGAAAATCAGAGTTAGTATTGTGTCATAAAATTCTTATTATCTGTTCCTTTTCAGTTGTTAATTTATTTGTAATATTACCTTGGCAATATTACATGGAGAACATGGATACCATTAACATAAAAAAAATGACTAAGGGATGGAAATTGGAAAGGGAACAGGATTGGAAAGAATATTATGAACCTTTATTTGACAATGATTCATTTTCTAATGTTCTACGTGGAAAAAAATATATTATCCAAATGGGAGGAGAAAGTATCGCAAAATCGATGGTAGGCTGGGCCGCATTTGGACCAGAGTCAACGTCTGAAGCAATTCACGTATTTTAATAATGCTTTTTTATTTATTGAATTTAACCGTTCTCTGCAAGAACTCTCTCAGTCGGTTTAAATATTGTACTTAAATTCTGTATTGAAAGCGTGATTTTCAAACAATTTAGAAATCGTTTCAAGTTTTTGGGGCAAGAAAAAGAGTGCTAATTTGGTATCTACGACGGCTGGTGAGAGAGCAACGGGCAGAACTGTATGGTCGGTACAATAAATTTAAAGCAAGACTCACTGTGGAAAATCACGTTCAACGTGTGACCAAAATCACAAGAGTTCCAGTATTCAAGTCTGACATGCTTAGAACATTCCATCCGTTTGTTTATTTTGTAATATAACATAGTTCGCGAAGCTTGATTATTCATTAGTGGAGGAACGGATAAGTTCGAGGTGTAAAGGAAAACGGCATAAGTAAAAGATTTCTCATTTTTTGTGTGAAACTAGTTGAGCGGTCAAAAAAACCCTTTAAAGTTTTAATTTGGACACCTGGTTTGCCTTGGTTAACATAGCGGTGGCTTCTGGGAAAGTTTTGGAGTTTGTCGGCACTGGTTTAGCTTCCTGCAAGGCTCAGTTCGAGCCTGCACCCTTACTTTCTTACCTAGACTTAGTTTTTGTGTTCTCAGGGCTGATCTCGACTGGAACTCACCTGGACTGTCTGAGTTGAGCTGTCGTGAGATTCCAATCAGGTTGTGCGTTCGAGAATATGCTCGTTAGATTTCTTTTTGAACAAAATAAGAAACTAAAGAATTTTGGGTTATTGAAAGCCTACATCGCTGTGAAATAGCTAAGGGATTTTAGAAGAGAAATAAAAATTTTGTAGATATGATAAGATGTTTAATTCAAAATTAAACGAATAATTATATTTCACATTAATTTATGTGAAAATAGTATCCATATAAATCCCTCAAGTCGAATAAGAAAGTTCTTGCAAAAAATGCTTCAACTACACATTTTAATAGAAGTTTTTATTAAGTTTCTAGGTGTTCAAGGAAAAATTATGATTGTTTTAATTCTAAATGTGTCAAGCGATTTGATGCTGTTAACATTTATAATGTTTACAAATTTAAAAATTCTTTCACTAAGGTCATTTTTGTTATTAAAAAAATGTTATTAAAAATCAACAAACGGAACAATATAAAAATATCCTAATCAAACTACTAACTAAATACGATAGGTGGTAATATAAGAAATTTTGAATTTAAATACGAACTTTATTATTATAAACATGATTTCTCTTATTTTGAAAATACATTAATTGTACAGTACTATCATTTTTCATTATCTTAATAATTGGAAAGTTTTTGATTTGCCAGCTAGCAGTGTTGTACATAACCATTTTTTTTATTGTTCCGTGTAAGTTATCCTATTAAACTTTCAACTAAACTTAACCGGTGTCTTTGATCATTAACTTTACTTAAATTGTCTGATTTACAGTAACGAAGTTCGTAAATTGATGAATATAAAAAGGTTTATAAGTCACAATGGAGAGGAGTCAAAAGGTTTCTTAAAATGGTTAGGCTCATTAGTACAAGAATTTCAGAGATTACGAGTGTAAGTAAATTCTATTTTATATTACTGTGAAGATTCCAAATTTTTATCTACATTTTAAGTGGTTTAGATATGAGAATAATATTCAAAAAACATATGCTTCTTATATATTTTTCTGCATTTGCATACTTTCGACAATTCGAATATCATTAATCATATTTTATGTAAGTATATTAGAAAAATATCATTTCCTATAAAAGTTTTTTCTTAAATGATTGCAAAATTTTGTTTCCAGTTAACAATTACTCTTCTAGTGAATGCGATAAAATATGAATACGAAATCTTATACAGAAGCTAGTAAGTTTCATTCGTAAAACTCAAATTTAATTTTTTTTATTTGCTTTACTCAATGATCTCTATTTATTTTCAGTGGTTTTTTTTTCATTGGATATATTTTTTTTCGAGACCTTATCAATTTGTTTCTCATTTTTTTTGTATTCCAAACTGCAACTAATGCTAGTGAGAGTTTTAGAATGGAAGTGTAAATATAAAAAAAATCTTGTCCTGTCGAATATAATTGGAAAATTATTGAACTCTAACCTCTATTAATTTCAAAGATCAAACTCACAATGGAACGACATAAATCCAAAATTACGAAAGACATTTTATATATTTTTATTAACAATTGATAAACCATATGATTTTAACATTTTAAGAATTTCATCAATTTCAATAAATACATTAAAAAAGGCATAAAAAATTCATATGTTTAAGTGTTATTCAAAAGATCTCGATAAATTACATAATGCAAATTTTTTTTCGTAATTACACATTACAGATACTCCAAACGATTTATTCATATATTTCCTGCATTTTGTCGGTGAGACAGCGTAAGACACTCAGAGCAAAGAAGCCAACCAAGTACTGTAGTTTGTATTACTTGAGAAGTTATTTGTAAGATAGAGTTTTATATCTTGTCTACAATTAAGACATAATAGAGACACAATTAAGACATAATTAATTGACAATATCAGGACATTAATCGTG
>JAQQRF010001603.1:0-10261 GCA_030523145.1 Trissolcus brochymenae | reverse complement strand
ACGTTGCCAGATCGAGCAGACGAGTTGTCGCTCTGGCACAGCCAATCACGGATCGCCATTGGTACAGTCAATATGAAAATTTTTCGGCCTATACTTAGATGCATGACTAGCCATCGACATGCGAGACGGTAGTCGTCTTTATTAAAACTTTTGGTTTTTAAAGTCATACTAGTCCCACCTTAAAGTTAAATATATCGTCTCACTAGAGGTGTTAGATAGTTCTATTAAAGTTTAGTTCGATTCGCTATCTGATCTATCAAAAAGTGTGATGAAACCTGACTGAAACCTGAGTCGCTCTGAACCTCAGTTGGAGTCCTACCAAGTTTATCTATGCTATCGAATGGACTTTTATTTCATGAACAATCTGGGATATTAATAGGTTCTGGCATATTAATCCGCTCATTTCTCAGATCTAATTTTAATTATAAATTGCCTGTCTAATCGATTTGACATACTAAACAGAATATTTCTAAAAAAAACAAAGAAGATTTTAGTTTACTCTTTATATCACAACTCTTATTACTGTGCAATTGTGTGTCCTATCGACTGTGGCAATTTTTAAATCATCCGTTACGTCCGGAGAAATAACAGACAATTTCAATATTTCTCTGGTTCTTAATACACAAGCGGAGGAATAAATTGGAAGAATGAAAAGAGGTCGAATATGTTTTACAAATTTATTATAACCAAAAATTAAATGTTCAACAATTGTAGGGTTTAATATAAATAAACAAACTTAGGAGTCGTATTTATTCTGTTTATAACAAAATTTTCCTTTTCTAATTAAGGTTTCGTGTTCTATCGGGTTATTCAATTGTTTTCGGACAGCAGTGATAATATTGGGATTATTGAACTGCGCATAAAATCATGCAATTTTACATCAGACCAATTGCATGGGTTGGGGAATGTATGTCCAGTGTGATGGTGATGTATGGGTGTTATAGTTTATTCTCTACATTAAAAATATAATCTAAAACTATATTTGTTATAATAATTTGGGTTTAGGGGTCTATTAATTCTAATAGTTTTTCGTCATTATTTTTGGCAAAATCCTTTATTTTGTTTGCTAAGGCTAGTAATTCGGTTTTACCTGTCTTAGCAACTTTAGCTTTTATTCGCCTTATCTTATTCAAAATAATAAATTATTCCCGATGTCTTCTTGTTGAATTATTGTAAATTAATTGAGTTGAATATTTTATTAATTTATTAATTAAATGTAATGGTAGGCATTACGTAACAGTAATTTTGAACACAGGATGATGAAGGACGTGAACTCGCTTTTGATTGAGAGCTTGGTCTCTAGTGAGTTAAGTCATATGCCCATGTTTTTCATATTCCGATAGAAATTTGTTGTACATAGTTCTTAAAATTTTATTTATTTTCAAGCGCTTCTCAATCCTTTCGAGTGAGAGCTCAGCTATGTGGCGTGATTGGCCTAACTCGAGATTCGAATTTCTCTATAATATAATTTGACTATAAAACACCCTGCTGGCAATCGTGAAGTTGTTTTTTCTCTAGAATAAAAAAGTTCTGTTTTCTCTAGCTCGACATAAGAATTTGAGGAGACTGAAATGCAGCGTTTTTCGGAAACGACGCTCCACGATATGATCCCTCGGAATATAGTGGATTAAGCAATAAGGTTTTCCAACACCGATCAAAATGTCAATTTCCGAACGTGAAAGTGGCTTTGAGGCCAATTGGAAATGCTTCCATTGTGGAAGACTTTCAAAATTAAAAGGAGTCGGTTTATAACTTGATAGTTCTTTTATAACGACAGCGGTCATTTCAAATAGCGACGACGCGTCATTATGCGACATCATTTCAAAATTTTTGGACGCCGATGCCTTCTAGCGATCGGCATTCCCTATTTCCGTAATTGTTTGATCGATTCGAGACCTTTTTAATTTTAAAAGTTGCACGGAATGTTCCGTGACAAACGAAATCTCTGAATCTGAATCGAGCATTTATTGTCCCTTAATTTCTCGACTTTTAGGTCGACTTTGTGAGGAACCTTTTCCCATTTATATTGGTTCCCAGATGAGTACAAACATGTGTTGAAGAGTTGTCACTTTTAACATTACTCTGAATGTTTTGTTTTTTTTCTTGCTGAGTTTTCTTTGATGATTTTATTACTCGATTTGAATGTTCCGTTACAGTTGTTTTCTGAGTATCGGAATGCAGTAGTGAATTATGTGCCTTTTTAGAAGTTTAACAACAATATGTTGAGGTACAAGCTTTCGCAAAATGTGTAGAACTTAAACAATTGGATCACAATCTGTTTTCAGTTACGAATTTATATCGTTCCTGTGGTGTTTTGGATTTAAATTCATTACAGGCATACCTGTTTTATTACAGAACAAGCATTTCATGGGGTTTGATACCAAAGAATTATGAACTCCTACTGGTTTTGGTTTGTGAGTGGACGACTTTGCCGAAAACACTTGCAATGTTTGAATCCAATCATTCAGAAATTTCTCAAGTGATTCGAAATCTGAATAATTTACTACCTAAAGTGTGAACTAAAAATTGATTTTTAATTTCAATATCAAAATGATTTAGAGCGTTAGTGCATACGCGCACAGTGTCGCACATGTATTTTAGTCCATTTAAATTATTAAAATTAACTTCTCTAATTTACAGTTATCAATCAGAGTTTCCTAAGCGCTAGCGTAATTATTTGATGTAATAGAAAATGATTTAATGAGACGCTTAGGTTCTCCGGACGAACAAGACCTGAGGGAGTGCAATTTATTTGAATTTATCTCGCGCAATAAAAAGTCTTTCAGCCAAATATACAACAGTGTAATTAATCACGCCTCGCTTTTTTACGTTGGTTATCAACCGTCTCAAATCTTCGTTCAACAACCCGATGGTGGTAATGCTTTCTGCTACGTCTGTCATTTCGAATTCTAGATGTTTTTGATTCATCCAATTATCGCAATATTTTTCACCCTAGATTCACCCTAGATCAATTCATTCAATGTCACGATTGTTAATCAACTTTGCGACTCGCACAAGTTGATTAACTCAAAACTATTTTCAATAAACAAATCAAAAGCAAAAAATAAATAATTAAGAAGATTTTGCAACGAAAATTTATGAACATTTAATTAAATAAATGAACGGTTTAGTGAAAAAATCGCTCATTAATAAATTAAAATTCACAATGATTCGTATGGAGTGCAAATTTCAATTATTACCTCGAATAAAGGCATTTAATTTTAGGTAAACAGAACAATAATCTACTAAAATACGGTTCTCGAGCAACATCTTATGTCTCAAATTTCAGACTAGTGAAATCCGAAATGGATAAGAAAAACAGTTCGAATTTGATTTCTGAAATTCGCAATCAAAACATTGCGAATTCATTTGTCATGTCCGCAACCTATATTTTTATTTGTTGATTAATAATTATTTAATTTTATCAATTTAAGGCGTTACCCGCGCACACTTGACATGTGCCCGTGTTAACGTCCTTACATTGTGCAATTTCCTAAATACCGAACAAGCAACCGGCCCGCCAATCGGCCCGGTCATTAACTTCATTAATTCACGTTCATCGCTCTATGTCGCAATCGCTCGCGGACTCAGCAGAGACTCGCGAGGAACAATGAACGTCAAACTGCAACTATGCATTTTCGGGTTCCATGAACCGTGCCACCACCGCAAATTGGCTGTCACCGCGTAGCAACCAATTAATATATAAACACCTGTAACACCCATAATAATCGCTCAGTCTTGGAGTAACATCTGACTGTCCTCAAATTATTCAGCGGAGCTACGTGTCCGAACAAACAAACTCGATCATCCCCAAATTGTTTGACGAGCTGTTGTGCACAAGACAAGTCGCATTCGAACTTAGTAATTCAGCATTTAAATATTATTACGAATTCTCAGTAGAGTCCACACTCAACCGAGACCTCTCTCGACTCGCGACCGCGATTCTTGTAAAGGATCGACACGTCTAAATAAACTTATTTTTAAACTCTAAATAAATGGTTGTGACTCTACCCGACAACCTCAGTGCGTGGTGTACTTTCATTAAGAAGGGACATCACACAGTTTTCAATATTTTAATCAGAATCTAATGAATGCGAAATTTATTTCTTTTAAAGCATTAGTTGTCAACAATTCAACATAGCAAATCTTACAATAGCACGAATAAATAATTTGACGCTAATATTTAGCCAAAGATGCGAACTTTAAATCTCATCAATTTTTCGACTTATTGAAGACCAGAATTAAAATAGTAACGGATTAAACTCAATTGAAACATGAAATACTCGAGTATAAATACGGTCTCAAAACTTCGAATTTTGAATACGATAATTCAGTCTATCAAAAAATAAAACATTGCAATTTTGAATTTAATTGGCGAGATGACGAATGAAAATGAAATAATTTAAACAATTACAGGTCGGCGCTGACCACGAACATTACAAACAATTTTAGATACAAATCCGATACAAAATACAACTGGTCGGAAAAACAATGACGCTGTTTGCGAAATACAATTTTGAAAATTTCGTCCGCAATGACACCGAGACAAAACCTCGAAACTTGGAATCATCCGAATGACATCCGGATTAGATGACTCTCAGCTCTGCATTGACAAAACATGAAAAAACGATCGGCTTACAGACTCGCAACAGAATGGCTTGCCAGAATTAGAATTCTCAGGCGTCTCAAAACGATAAATACAAGAAATGATTCTCTTTCAAGTAACATAAATAAACATCTAATTGGTAAATAATCGTAAAATAGAGAGTTTAGAGTTTATATTCAGTTGTTTTCAAAATACTTGTTCGGTCTGAATGGAATAAAATAAAATGAAATAAAATTAAATTAAATTAACTTATCTGAATTTTAGGATGGCCAAACGACTTGCACTCCGACAAAACAACCCAGAAATTTCAGTCACAAAACAATTTTGCACGACTCCAACATTTGACAAGCAACAACAACAACAATTTTTGTACTTTCTATAACAACTTTGAGGCACCTATTTATATTAATTTGACAGGAAGTTAGGTATTATTAAATATATCTATCGGTTAACGACTGTCTGTGACTACTGGGTTAACGTTGGTAAAAAGCATTGAGCCAAAGAAAAACTTTGTTGTTGTTTGTTGAAAATATTTAATTGGAAAAAATTGAAAATCAATATACTACAAAAAAATGCTGAAATACATGCAATGATCTCTAACTCTAAAGTACGTGATCATTTCATTCTTTATACAAGATATTTACATCATTTCTATATTTTTGCAGAAATCAAAAATATTGTAATTACTGCGTAAATTGGTTGAAAAAGAAACTCACAACTCTAGTAATACATCATACGAATGTATTTGACAACAAAATTATGAACTTTACTGCGTTGATCGCATTAAAAATATTATTTTTCATCTTATAAATAAAAATAATTATTATATAGAATTATATCAAATAAACTGCGTTCATCGCTTAAAAAATGATTTATTTATTTCACGATAAGTGGAATGGCTAGTGGCTTTGAATGCCATGTTCGCATTTAGGTGGACGAGTGGTCAATCTCCCCAGCTGACAACTTTATTTAGGTTTTCGTGGTCTACAGGACATTGAAACAGATGTCGAGGTGGATTATTGCAAGTCGATCTACGACCTGCGACTTTTAAGGCATTGTCGTTATTTTATGTTAAATTGGTAGTGGTAAGATACAACTGATAGAAGTGGTGGGATGCACCCGACGGCATCATCAACGTTAAGTTTAGAAAAAAAGCTAATAAATAATCAAAAAAGACAGGAAAACAAAACATTTGTGCTACGAGACCTTAATTTAAGAGACGGAACTCTTTCAACTCATGAGTCGAGTCGCATATTTAACCTCATTCCAATGTCTAGATTATGTTACTCTGAGAATTTCGAACTAGAGCACCTCATAATTTTCTAACCTGACACCTGATACGTGACTTTTGCTGAATTTCTCTATATAAAAGAAGTGCATCGGAGCACTGGTCCAGTCAGTTCGCCACCATACTCATTAGAAGAAAAGTCCGCGCAAGGATTGGAAATTTGAACTTATTTGAGAATAATTTGAACTTATGAAAGAATGTGTGAAAGATTATAACAGAGTGAATTAAAGTTTAATAAAAGTAACAGTGAAAATTAACAAATCTTTCTTTTGACTACACGGAACCTGCTACTTCACATGTATTTTTGAATAAAAAATATCTTATTCCTTCACATATAGACTCTAATTTAGGCTTCAAATCATTGATTTACAGCGGTCGGACGTTGCAAATAAGTATGCGAATATTTGCAAAACAAATATATATAAATATAAGATACTAACACCATTCGGGGGGGGGGGGGGGAGAAAGATTATATACCCGGAGCGGGAGCAATAGTGAAATTAAAATTTCCCTAAAAATATTTGGGGGTGAGGATGATGTGGTCAGGTTTAATGTGTGTGAACGTATTTTTGTCTGAGGAATCTATTTCTGTAATAAAAAGTCGGAATTTCCTTTCAACTTTTCAAAGTTGTCCCCCACAAGTTGTTGTGTTTCTCAGCATATTCAGCCGTTTCGGAACTTTTTACTTAACCTAGATATTTATAAAATTGTCATTGAAATTGATTTATGAAACGATCTTCAATCTTTGAGTACATTTCTGGTTTACTTATGTTTTGAAAATATTTTACACATTTATTTCCCACCATCGCTTTACATAATGAATTAGATAATTTTTTTTACTTGTTATAAAAAAAGATTCGCCGTTTTCCCCGTCACTCATTTATGCAACAAAAATGTAGCACATATGTAGTATATATATATGCCGCAAATATATTTTATATACTTTATATACACGTATATAATATAAGTATATACATTGTATACACATTGTATGTACACTGTACGTACATTTCATATACATTGTGTATGCTGCAAATCAGATATAGAGCGAAAATAAATTATATAAGCTGTAAATTGATTGTTATTATTTACAACTATCTTAAAAACTAGCGATGATGTTAGCATTAGCCACTGATCAAAGAGTTCAGATCCTATCTCTTATCAAACGGGCTAATATTTCAGTCGGTAATCTAACAATTATATAGGTCTCAAATCGCGTGAATACAAGTCGTGTGAATAGGTCTGAACCTATTATAAGTTTTAGGGCATTTGATGATCACCCGTCTTTATGTTTTGTATTGTTAATTCGGTATTATATAGATTTAACGAAAAATATGTGTTAATTGTAACGAAACTCTGTTCATTACGTTAAAAAAACCATGAAGAGCTGCCTCGTCGCAGACAATCATTAGATGGCAGAAGAAAACACTTGCTGATAGCGGTATTAATACTAATATCTTCTCCTCTCATTCAACGCTTCACGCTGTAATTTCATCTGTGGAGCGCGCAGGTGTATCTACAGATGTGATTTTTCAATCCGCAAGTTGGTCAAGAAACTCGTCGCCTTTTGCGAAATTTTATCAGCAACCAGGTTTAGACACAAAAGATATCGCTGGAGCAGTTATTCTGAATGAATAATAATAATATTCTTCAAATTAGGTATACTATTATTCTTTTATAAAACGATAATAGTTTTTGTAATTTTAAGTTTGTTTTGTAAGCTCGAGTTTCTAGAAGTCACTAATGATATACATGATCAGCTTTAATTGTGATGTTGAGTATTCTGCTCAGATTTTCGAAACGTACAGACTGATTGATTAATAGCAAAATATTTCAGTTAATTAGAGTGAAGAAATCGATAAATCAGATTTTGTTCCTATAAATTTCTATTAGAAACTGTTCGACACAATTTACTGTCAAATAAAAACGTTGTTCAGAATGCCACAATCAAGGCTTTAAAAAACTACATTTATTTCACTTGGACTAAGAGTAGCATAATTAAATGATTGGACGAACTCGTAGAGTGAAGTTCAATCTAAAATAAGCAAACTTGAAGTCCGCGTGGAAGAGTACCGCCCAGTACCAATCGAATTATCATTCGAGACCCTGTGATAAGTTGATTGTGTCATTTCCTCGTCCTCTAAATGAATACCTGTAGGAAGATCATGTTGGTGTGCGTCTGGCACAACACTCTCCTAATTATTAGGAATCACACTAGTGCGCACCTCAGAGGCAACCGGGTCATTCATTGACTGGTTTCCAACCGCCGTCGTCATCAATTGAAGCAGTCGATCAAGCATATCTTACAGATTTGAGATCCTCTGTTCCTGAAACTCTATGCGTTGAATTAAATCGTTTCTCAGCCGTGAGTGATCACAGTGCGATCGCTGCCGAGAACGAGAACGGCGAAGCGACCACTCAACCAAAGCCTCTTTGAGGTTAGGTGACGCGCCTCGGTATTTCCCTCGGATAGACTTGGATCGATCCTGCGATCATTGCCGACGTTTTTCACCGTTCCTGCTATCCATCGCAATCAAGATCAAACTTAAGAAAGGGAAAAAAATCACTTTAAAAATTAGTAAAAACTGTTAACTAAACACAAGGAAGTTGTTGCTTTGGGAACAAAAAAAACACAATGACCGTACGCGGTACGCGCAGGTGCAGCGTAGCTCCTATGTTCTGGAAGTTTTTTCCTTTTGACGGGAGCTTTGAAGTTTGTTGTGAGGGTGTGACACGGACATGACTACATTTATTCTACTCGGACTGAGCGTAGCATAATTCTGTTTTTAACTTATATAAAACATTTTAATTGAAAATAAAACAAAATAGAATGATGTTGCTAGAAAAAAAACGATGAATAAATGGAAACAAGGTTTTTACTACAAAGGAAGAATAAGAAAGCAGTGATGAAATAAGGATCAAAAAAGAAAAAAGGGAATACAAACAAAGAAGCAGGAGACAAAATGAAAAGAATTTGAGTAAAATCATGGTAGAAGAAAAATTAAAAAAACAAAAAGAGGTTAATATAATAAGAAAAATTTCAAGGTAATAAATAAAAAAAAAAACAATAAAAAATGAAAATAGGCAAAAAGAAATAGGATACACTAAAGAAGAGATAAGTTGTACAAAAAAAAAACAGATGATGATATTAAAGAATAAAAATAAGGAGATGAATGAAAGAAAAAGGAAAAATAAAGTCGACCATATGAATAAAGTATACAGAAGGAGAGAATCAAAAAAAGAGATAACATGGAAAAAACGATGAAAAAAAAAGAAAGAAGAGAGGTTTGTATACATTCGAGGCTTTACTTTTCATCAAAATAAACATTCATAATCATTTGATTTAAAATTGTATTCCGCGATGGTTGTTTCTTAACCGTATAAAATTATCTTTATATTCAAACAATTACTATGCTGGTAATAAACTGTACACAAACTATGGTTAACTAATTGAATTATTGGCAGAAAAAGTCTCAATCACGGAGTTTAAACTCCATACACACCTTATATGTCGGCGCGTCACAATACAACTCATGAATAATTGCATCAAATTTTAAATGATTTGAATGATCGCTAATTTAGAGCAATTATTCAAGTCAAATACAGTTCATCCTCAATCCATACGAATGAAAGAAAATCAAAAAACAGTAACCAAATTTGAGCTCCAGTCAAAATCACTAGAAGTAATGGTCTCATTTTTTTCTCCAGAAGATAACGACACTAGCTGATCATTTAAGGTTTCGGAAGAGGGCAAGATCAAATTAACAGGTTTATGTAAAAAATGTAGGCAAGCACACGCCACATGCAAGTGTTTGAGCAAAAACATAGAGATTAACTTGTAGGCGAGATTTACATTATTAACATGATAAAAATCACACAACACCTAATATGCAAAAGGGTTATTTGATAAGTACAATCAATCTAATAATACGTTTTGATTTTGCTTTTTCCGGGTTCGGTAACCCTTTCTAAAATAAAAAAAATTGTAATGAAAAAAAATAGTTCTATGTGAGAAACAATCTGAAGTATGGCAAATTGCACGATATAAAATTCATATTCTATTACTAATTTTTGGCAAAGGACACATCGTTTCGACGAAAACTTTTTTTTGTTTGTACTTCAGTTTGACCCTATTTTTTCCTTAAACGCAAATACAATTTTTGGGCGCCTAATTGTTTAACCGATCAATCAGACTCACTGACAAAAAAATCAAAACATAAACTTCTATCGCTTTTGTTGCGAGTTGTTGGAAAAAACAATCAAACGAAAGTAGTATACTTGGTAAAGCAGCTCTTTTTGACCTTGAAAAAAATTTAGCATTCTGGCTCTAAATGACCTTGATGATAAGGTCAAAGGATGGGAAACAG
>JAQQRF010001602.1:0-14589 GCA_030523145.1 Trissolcus brochymenae | reverse complement strand
TATTTTAAAAGATAATTAACATGTTTCCGAATTAATAGTTTTTAGTTTAACTTATAATTGTCAAGTAAGAACATTTTCCATTATTTTTATCTTTGCTATATGTATGCTAAGTGGAAGTGAATTATTTATACAGTATTAGAAAATGAATTTTCTAAGACTGAAACTTGTTCCAATACCTATAGTCGTACAGTCGTACCGTAAGAGCGAAATAAAGTAAAAGAAATAAGTATTGAATATGTTAGAAAAAAAAAGTGAAAATAATAATGCAATTCCCTTCACTGTCGCTAAACGTGAAGATGTTTGTGATACATATTTAAATGTGTTCAAAAAGATATTCCTCGTATTGGGACACTGGGAAAACCAAAATAAATTTGTGTCTTATTCTTCTATACTGACACAATGTTTTTTATTCGTAATAATTACAGACGTCCATGTATGAAAAAATCGTAAAACAATTTTTTTAAATATTGATTTAGTGAAGTTTTAAATATTCATTTAATAGTTGAAAATAGTATATCGGATCTTTGGAAGATAATTATTGAAATATTTGAAAATACGTTTCCTCATTGTAATGAATGAATGAATGAATGAAAATTATAAAGTAAATTATATGTGATGAAAATAAATTAAAAAATATGATTATTAAATCAATTCGAATGAGTTATAAACATCAGAATGTAAAATATATTGAGAATATTTTAATTTTGTGACAGATGAACGTTATATTACATAACCAAGATGACTATGATGAAGTATGTATGCAAATAATCTGGATAGGTATTCAGATTTTCGTTATAGTTAATATAATTAATGCAACGATCAGGAGACCCATGGTGAATTTGCCATATCAGTTTTGTAAATAGACTGATATTTTATTTTGCAGTATTCCAGAGGCTTCAGAATTATTCAACAAGATTTTGATATTTTTAACAATGAACCGGACAGTACAAAAATACTGCATCAGAATTTATTAATGATTCAAAAATATTTGTATACCATAGCAGGTGACTATACATTCAGTGAACTTTTTTATTCATTCGTCATTGCTTGTTTTGCTTGTTATACTCAATGTGTATTTATTGACTACCATCATATGAAACTGTTTGCAATAAATGGATGAATTTTTATGTCTTTTAAGAGTATACCATCACTTTTATTTGCAAAATACTTTTATTGTCACAATGAATTGTATCAATTAAATTTCCTGTTTTGATATAATTTCGTGGTACATAATATTTTTAAGTTGTCTTAGTTACTGTGTTACTGTGTTACTGTCATATAGTCGTATGAAATTGGTACTTTATATTTTATTAAAAAAAAACTGTCACTGTAATCATCAGCCATGCTAATGTTGACCAGAGACGCAATTTAAATAAACATACATATTACTGTTCAGTTCAGTTTCATTAATCTTAATAATAGTTAGGATAATATATTTTTACGCGAGGTACATTAAACAGATTTTTTATTTCAGTAATACTACAGGGATTTTGGATGATATTCTGTTTATCTCCTTTTTTTGTGGCGTTATTTATGAGAGTATACGATATTAATTATATCCTGAGAGAATATCAAATAATGGTTAAAACATCTGTCTCTCCTTGGTTTGATTGTATTCTTTTATATCTTTCAACTTGTAGCAGTTTATTTTCTGTCGCGTTATTTGTCTCCACATGTGTTGTAGGCTTCTGTTGGACTTTTTTGGAATGCAAACTTATTCAGTGAGAAAATTATCTTTAGAAGTTTAACCAAAACTACATATGACACAGTTTATTCTAAATAATTTTTTTGCAGAATCAAGTTGCGAAACTTAGGATCTGAAGTTAGTAGTAAACATTCAGTCAAATCAACCGTAGTTTTATGTGTGAAGGAACATTTGATTATGTTTGAGTAACGTACTATCAATAATTTTTGTTCAATAAAAGTTAGTAAGACATGTTAATAATCAATTTCTTTTCCAGGTATATCTACATCGTGAACGAGATAGCAAAGCTACTTATAGTTTTTGGATTTCTAATAGATCTTGTTGAACTCATTTTATGTGTTTATAATGTAATAAAAAGTTAATCGTTGAAATGGACCACTTTATAATTAATCTAATAACTAATTTTGTTTATTTTAGATTAAAACAAACCCACATGATTTACAAAAACTTGTTATCTTAGTTCCTATTATTTTTTTTATATACGGTGTACCAGGCCTCCTTTGCCTGGTTGGTGAAGATGTACGACAGACGCAAAATAAAATTTCCATAGCCGTGTGAGTTGTTTGATGTTTAAAAGTATTTTGTTTATTGACAATTCTGAATCAAAAACATAACTATTTTATTTTTGTTTCAGTTATCAGTCATCTTGGATGAATCTTCCACCAAATATAATAAAATCACTGATGATTATAAAAGTAAGATGTACCGTTCCCTGCCAGGTCAGTGTTTTTGGTCTTGTAATACTTTCTACAGAGTTATATATCAAGGTCAGTTTGAATAAAAATTATGTTAAATACTTGATATCTTAATATAAATAATACATAAAATTATGATACTAAAATTTATTTAGGTTATACAAACATCTTTTACCTATTTTACTATGCTGTGGACGATGAGAGAAAACAGCATGTCATAAGCTTAAAGTTCGATAAATAATTTAACTTCAATAAATATCATTATATGATACTAATTAATTACATTTTTGTATTCTCCTTCAAGTGTCAAAATATATAATAATTGCCAAATGATTTTGCAAAATAATAAAATCAGATAAGATTTTCATATAGTTTTTTAGTACGTAAAAATTCTGGAATGACAAAAATTTTTCAACATCTCGTAAATGCTAGCTCATATTCGCGAAATGTGTTCCCTCTGCTGTATTATATCCACACTGGAGCATTATTTTTAAGGGTTATTTTTTCACGCACATCTAAACTTTGCCAATACAGCTGAGTTGGTATTGGAATAAAATTGAGAGACTAAAGTCAAGAAAACCGCAATGAGTATTGCAACAGCCATTAAACTTCTAGGTTGGTTAAGTGGTGCAAAAAAAAGTGAAGATATATCGTATGGGAAATAACTAACTTGCCATTCGCAATTCCACGTTTTTTTGCGCAACTTTCCAACAAAGTCCATTTGAAATTTAATAAAACTTTTATCGTTAAGTCTGTCCTGCGAATACTTTTGAATCTATTATTATGACGTGTGTCCTATACAATTTTAGAAACATTTACTTTGCTACATCCAGTCGGAATTTGAAAAGCGAAACCCATTTTTCATTATTTTGGTTACAAAATGGTTAAAATATGGTCGTTTTGTTTAGCCATGTGAGCTTGTTACATCCAGCATTGTCAGATCTTATCATAAAGGAACGGTGACAACTGTTTGGTCCTCGGTTTGGGATCTTTGTTTTGAATTTTTCTGTGTCATTTTTCCCTACCAGCGCATACGTAATTAAAATTTGCGCGGACTTGTGGTTATTATGCGGTGTAGCCGCTGACACGTGAAATCATGCAAAACGTCGGACATAAAAGCTCGCCGTCAGCACCTGCTTTAGAACAGCTCACACGTTTAATGCAGTGGAAGTGAAATAGCAGCTGTCGCATTTGAATTCACGTAGGCTGTCGTCCTCACTGTAGAATAAATCATTAAAATTGCCGAAAACCTATGAGAGCTTTCTGAAAAGAACAAAAAGTCAGAGGTCCATCAAGAGTTTGTGTTTTCATTCCTCCATCGTCCATTCTTTTATATTCTAGGACAAAAAAAAATATATATATACAAAATACATATAACATTTATAAAAGAATATATAAAGTATATGAATATATTTAATGTACATACATACATGTAATTTATACATATAACAAATATATATATATAACAATAAATAATAGTTTGAATTTCATCTTAAAAGTTATGGGTTCAATTCCAGTTATATGTATTGGTTTTAATTTGTTTCCTATACGCGAGTGTTTTGTAATCATTTTTGCGATTCGGCAGCGATAAAAAAAACGAGTGATCCACTTAACCGTTGGAGATAAATTTTACGGCCTGATCAAAGCTGAACAATCGTGAGCGTAACTTTGCCGGAATTGTCGCGTCAGCAAATTCTTCAGATGAAATATATATCCGCGTTCACCTCTCTTTGGGTGGTTCAAAAATCCAAAGTGAAACTCTTTGTCAAAAATGGCTTATAACTGACCGAAGTGCAATCGCCAGGACGAAATACTGAAATCTTCAAATCCCGCTTCGGTTGCTAACAATAAGCTTCTTCAAACGAATATCACGTTTTGATAAATCTAAAAATAATTTCAAAGTAAAGCAAATTATTAGAAAAAAAAAAAAAAAAAAAAAAAAGAAAAAAAAGGACAATTATAGCTCTAAAAAAATGAATAATTGATGAACAAATTTTGCAATATTAAAACATCGTTGAGTTAGGGACGAATTTCATAGTTTTTTTTTCAGGGGGAAAAAAGTTATGCGTTCAGATAAAAGAGAAAGTTAACCGGAAAGGCTGTGAGAGCTTTTTGGTAGGCAATTTATTCGGTCGGCTGGGATGATCCAACTTTTCCTCTGCTACTTAGGTGAAAAATGATACCGTCAAAAACGGCTTGTCAGAACAAAAGCGCAGGTCAGGGGCCGAAGAACATCCGGAAGCCCATCTACATATATGCAAGGACCGAATTCCGCTCGTCTTGTAACTTCGGAGAAACGCCCCACCAGACAATATCAAACGCGAAATCACATCTCAGTGTAATTTTAATCAGCAGTGGCGCAAGTTTTCTTTTGCTAAAGTTTTGCGTTTGCAACAGCTCAAATTGTTGACATAGCGCGAGCCCTAAGTTCATAGACACAAATACACAATGATTAAATTGCAAATGATCAGGGACTATTTTTCTTGCAAACTGTTTTTTTATTTTATTATCAACCGAGAGGAAGAAAGATGAAAAAGAAATTTGTTTACATTACAAAAGTGGAACACAAAACGTGGTTAAAACAGACAAGAATGTACAAAGTTGTGAAGGAGAACAAGTAAAATGTGAATGAGAGGTATTATAAAAGAGAGAATTTTAGAAAAAAAGAGTATTATATATTTGTGAGCAAATGGGCGCGACAAACACGGATTTGCACTTCCTGACTTTTTTGCTATCTTCTGCTAAAGCAAAGTAAATTGAATGATATTATGAAAAGAAACCAACGAAATAGCCTGCAAGATATATTTTTGTCTATTTATATATACATTCATCGATCAATTTTCGTATCTATTTTAGCAGAGGAAGTGACATAATTGATTGAGAGAAATGTTTCATGTCGACATTTATTTTGGTAACAGATTTGTGAAGGGGAAAAAGCATTTTTTTCTTCACTTCGAGTTTCCTTTTGAGGACACCTCTAAAGCGATGAGTCGAGATACAGATTTTTTCTGGCACTGAGTGTGTCAAATCGACCATCTCTTACAGAATGCCTTTTGGTATCGCGATTCTGTCGTAGGAAAACGATGCTGTGCGAACATGATTTTAAGCTATTCAAAATTCCGCTTAGAAACCCAACTGCCGTTCCAATTAATCTGCGACGTTGTACGCGATATTAGTTGGATGTTGACAGTGCTACCGATAAGATCTTTTAGCGCAGTCAGGGCCCGCTTATTATTCATGACACTTTAAATCTCGCCTCATAAGCGGTAGTCTAAAACAAGAATGTATTACTTGAATGCATCGACTGATGGAAAACTTGTCTTTAGAAAATAACTCCTGGCCAAAGAAACTAGGCTAGGTCCAATCGACGGTTTTGTGCTTGAAATTTATCAAACCCTCGACTCTCCAATTTTTTTCTTTTTCAATTTTAATGACATTTTATTGGAAAAACGTTGCGCCACAACATAAAAATATAAAAGTATAATTTTTACAATCATTTAAATTCTCATAAAATAAGTTTTTACGTTTTCTTGATCACAAAACCAAACGATTTTCGACACAAGCAACAAGTGAAGCTTATATTTTCAAGTGGATGATTAATATTTTTGTGTCCGTCCATTCTCTTGGGACGACAAAAATTTTATTTCATCCTTGCACTTGAAGTGCTCGGAGGTGAAATGTAATAATGTAGACGCTGACTGTTTTTGAGCCATCATGACGTTGTAAATAGCCCCTTCGGGAAGCCAAATTGTGAGATTATTCGCAGCAGAGTACAAATCGTTTTCTAAATTCGAAAGACGCCATAGCACTCCTCGAATTGCTGACTCAACAATGCTGATCACGACTTCACACTTTAATCTTGAAAAGTTTTCGTCCATTTAGTCAATAAGTCGGGAGAGAATGGAATTGCCTGATAAGTCTATATAAAATTACTTTTTTCTCCATCGGCTTGTGATCCGGATTCTTAATAAATTAATATCCGTCGATAGTTTTTTGCAGTCGCGAATGAAAAAATAATGACGATTGTGGGGACGAAAATTGTTTCCTTCAAGATTGAAAAACAATTAATGGAAAATATTTTTAGAAGAGTTGAGAAAAGGTCCTAAAAGCTAAATAAGAAACGAGTGAGTTAAACGATTAATAAAATAGAAATGTTTGAAAATTAAGCTGTCAAAAAAATAGTTACGAATTCATTCGTATGAAGTTCATAAAATAAATTGGATTTAGGTTTCTGACCATTGACGAAAAAAAAAAAATGAAGTAACGAAGTTTGTGTCTTGTTTAAAAATATTGATTTTGAAATCCCAACAGTATTGTTATATCAACAATATACTAAATTCATTCTCGTATCATATTTTCAACGGTCCAATAAAAAAGTCAAAGGTACTCGTTTTTCCATGCGAAAATTCATTATCGTGCATTGATTTTTAAATAGAATGACTTTTTATCATTGTTTTCCTTCGCCAGAAAATATTTAGTTTTTTTTGCCGCAATAGTATGCCAGAAATAAAATAATATTTTTAATTTAAAATTAAGTTAATTTTTGATTTAAGATTAAAAAAAGTCCAAGAATGTAATAAATTTTAATTCCTGAAAATGTAATACAATTTTAGCAATCCTAATGAAATTTCTTTCAATTTGATATTCGATTGATCGTATATGTATCACAGAAAAATTTTTCCACATATTTCCTTTAATCAATATGAACAACTTTTGAAGCGAGTAATTGCTCAACTCGTCCAAATCAAAGAAACTACCACTCACTTTGGACTCCAATTAGGACTACGGATTTAACAAGGAGATTTGAGTAAGAAAAATATATAACTTTGCATGCACGCAATTAGACATTAATTAACGGTTATTAAGTATCATTTTGATTCTAGAAAATATCGAACAAATGTTATTGGACGAAGTAGAACCTTTTTAATTTTCAAAAAAGTAATAATAATAAAAAAATTGTAAAATTTATAATTAAATAATGCTGGTGAAGAAAAGTGTAATTGGTTTTTGTGACATGACAAAAGTTGTTGAATAAGTTGTCCTATAACATACTATACTTATCGTCGATTTACGAAAATATACCAAGTTTGGAAACCCCAGTTGCCTATAACATACGAAACTTCTTCAAAGTACAATTACCCACCGGTGTATAAATGATGGTAGCGTCACGTTTACTAGAAACTTTACTTGTCATGGTTGAAAATGTCGCATAATACCTTACCTACCAGTTCCGAATGATTGAATATTATTCCCGAGACAAACTTTTGCAATTTATTCAAAATGCAGTTTATTCGTCAAAAAAAGGAAATGATTTTTTCTGATAATTTTTCACCTTCCTATAAGATGGGATGATAATTATCGTTGGGATATGATTTGTGTTGGGTGACAATAGCGGACGATTGTGTTTGATTGATTGAATTTGGAAAATAGGCGGGTTGTTTCTGCCAGTGGAAAACAAAGTTTAAATTCAGCTAACTTCTCTAATTATTAGTGCAGAAACTTGTTGCTTACAAACTTCTCGGGCCGGACCGATTGTTGTCGGACAAGCTGACGGTCGCCTGCCGCAACTCAGTATAGGTTTGTGCTTTTCAGTAACTAATTAGCGACGATTGTTCATACGGATCTTATGCGTTCTCTGGGAAACAAGTATCACGTCGAAGAAGTGTTTAAACTTGCTGCAAACTGCTCGCGCATAACTTGGTTGCAACAGATTTCGCAGCAACACATAAGATGTAATATTGTGCTAATTGTGCCAAACCCAAG
This sequence comes from Trissolcus brochymenae, assembly GCA_030523145.1. NCBI lineage: Eukaryota > Metazoa > Arthropoda > Insecta > Hymenoptera > Scelionidae > Trissolcus > Trissolcus brochymenae. Next base: position 6,426 of record JAQQRF010001602.1, on the reverse strand, counting down.
GCAATGTATAATTTAGTAAAACCGCAGAGTTATAACTGAATGAGGATTGAAAGTTGATCATTAGTCTGATCTGCAAAACAAGTTTTGGGATTTGCAAGGTGCAAATCATTTTGTTGCGTTGCATTCGTTCGTACTTACCTTAGTTAGCAGCTGACAAAGTGTTTGTAACGTAGACATCAAAACATCATTCGTTAATCCTTGTTTCGAACTTTAATTATGAATCAGTTATTGAATTCAATAATCAAAAATAAGTGAAAAATAAAATGAAAATTTATCGTTAGTTTTCAATACTGCTTAGGAAAATGAAAAATAATGTCGAACATTGAATGGAAAGTTAAAAATTGAAAGTTAGATTAAACGATAAAAGGATGGGTCTTGAATTGAAATGTATTGTAGTTCTGTTATATTTCGTCTTCAATTTGTCTGTCGTTTCTTTTTATTTCTATTCACAGTTAATAAATTAACGATTTTTTATAACTGATCTTGGAATATGTTTGGAAGAAATCATCCCGCAGTAAATTGTTATAAATATAAAAATGATAATAGCTTAAAAAACTTGTATGTACAGTATCTCCGCGTTGTCGTCGGAAAAAATGGACTAGACCATCAATTACTAATTCAGACTTTAGACAATTGCAATTTCGAGCTCCGTTGAGAAATATTCTCACACTGTTCGTCCGCGGTGTGTATTGATAATTATTTTGCAAGTAACTGTACTCGTACCATTCCTTTTGAGTTTTTTTTTTTTTCATTTTGTAATATTTTTTTGAACGTCACCTACAGGGTCTAAGTGAATTGAAATTTACACCGATCGCTGCGTACTCTTTCAAGCTAATAAAATTGCTATCATGTCTATTAATAAACTTCTCACTAATTAACGGATAATCTTAATCCCATTATACATCTTGCAATAATCGATGGAACAGATATTTTATAACGCCAGTTTTTTTCGTTTTTGCAAAAACACATCCGAAAAACAAAAATGAACCTTGGTTTGTCATCATTATATATTTCGTTGAAAAGTATTATCGCTTTAGAAATTTGCTTATTGCTAAATTTTTTCGGCTAGAATTTAAAAACACCATAAATGTCATGCAATTTAAAAAAATTTGTAATTTGAATGTTTTGTGACAAATATTTGGATTTTCGTTGATATCTGATGTTGATTCAAATTATTAAGACATTTACCATGCTTTTATATTCCAAATCACTTTAACGATTAAAAGTATATATTATCGTTCTAAATTGTAAAAAACCAAGTATTGATTAAAAATTTATGACATACAAGCAATAGATTTTCATACATTTTTTTTTTCGCAGCAATGTGTTTCGTTGGACCGTTATAGAAGAATATTTTTGTAGGCAGTGATATTTGTTTAAACTTTTCTTTCAATGTTGATAACATTCAGCTAATTAGTCTTTGGTAGAGATTCAAAAAAGAAAAGAATTAACATCGTTTTTGTTTGCGTCCTGTCACTCAAAAGTGTCCCTGCTAAAATATATAAATTTCTCAGGCAACATTTCAATTAAAAAACTGTAGGAAAGTTTAATCGTGGAAAAATAATAATTAGCATATAAAATGTATGGTTGCGTACAATTTTAAACATGCTCCTCCTCGTGAAAACTGATAATATAAAATTTATCAACTGACAATCGTTCTCGTGCGAAATAAAGTAATGCATATAACGCCCATCCAGATAACAAAACGATCGCTCAACGATCGTTCTGGAATATCAATTCTATTTATATGGTAATTTCATATCAATTATATAAAATCAGCAAAAGTATAACCGTTCTCGAAGCTATTCCAATGATATTTTTTTTCGAACATTATTAAATAGTTTGCACCTAATGAACAAAATTTATAACCCTTAATTTTGTTTACTTTGATTTGTTTCACTTTGAAAAATGTGTCTTCTACTTTGAAATTGTTTTTACTTTGTATTTTTTTTTTATTTTTAACATGTTTTACTTTGAAATAGTCAGACCAAAGGCTGTTTCGAAAAATCAATCTTAAGTCTAATTGAATGACAAGTTTTGATAATGAAAGAGATACAAGGGCTTCTCGTTCATTTTTCGTCACGCAACGAAACCAAATTGTATTTTTTTACTTTCATACCTAAAAGTACAAGAGAGTCTCATCAATTCATCGCCACGAAACGTCCTACTTTTACGTCGTAACAATTATATTCGTTAATAATTATTTATTTATTTTGTTCATAACATTCGTTCATTTTATAATATACAAACATGTACACACGAGCCAACATTATTGTATAGGTTGTGTCTTTGATAGAGATTATAACTTGGAATTTTGGCGATTGTAAATTTATTACAAAAAACATCATCAGGTTCTTGTTCGTCGCGTATATACAAGTCATAGTTTAATCTCTAGTTTTGCTATTTTTTTTCTTCCCCACCCTTCCTTCCACTAATGTACATGTATTTACATTGCACCATCGCGTGGCGCAGATTGTCGATCGTCGTATTCGTTAATACATTTTCTCTCCGTTTACGCTACATTGTACAGTACTTGGCATTTGCGGTATACATAAGTCTTGTATCGATTTCAAAGATATTGAATCTCACGTGTTCCAGTCAACTTCTAAGCGCCGAGCAATTTTGATTCGAGCTGAAACGGGTGCCTTTTCAAAATGTGAAAAGCAAATTACGTTGCGCTTTGCCTTACCAGAATACGCCCTTCCCCCATACCCTGTAGAAGTCGCTGGCCAAATGTACATCAACTCGTCCGTGATTTTATTGCATAATGCAAGGTAGTTTCCTGAGTAATCACAAGCCAACGAATGTCAACGAGCCGTAACGAAGCTCTTTACATATGTAAAACTGCGAGACATCCGACGACTCACATTCTCTCCTCTGTTGGATTAACTGATATAAAAATGATCGTTTTCTTTATGATACTCTTTCCCTGGACTCAATCGTCTGATAATAATAAAGTGGATCTTTCGCCTTTTCTTTGATATTTCGATTATTCGGTTGGCGTGCAAAATTACCCACGTAACAAAATGTCTTGGATAATACGTCATAAATATAACATACTGTGTCATCTACATGAAATCATACCTGGTTCTTATTGTGTGGAACTATGTGGGTATGGTTCGAATGATCTCGTTGAGATTTGGATATTCAAGAAAAAAAAAATCGACGAAATGTGAGTCTACAAATATGTGCATGTCAAGTTATGGTAACTAGTAGATTGGACGTGCGTCTCATCATTGAAGTGTGCTATCAGTCTTTGTGTGATTTTTCACGATGCTGTGTGACGTTGACGAGTTCCTCGTGAAATTAGCGAGACTTTTGGTAGGTGAGTCGGAGGCAGTTGTGAGAGTTTTGTCTCGGGATAATGGCGCGGAACTAATACTGGACGAACTGAAACCGGAATCACTTGACTTTTCACTGAAACATCCTTTCTGGGTTGCTCCGCCCTCGAGGTCCCTTCCGCTGCCGACGACGTATTTGATGAGTTTGTGTCCGTCATCGCACGCGTTCTCAATCACCACGGTTTCACCGTAGCTGCCCCGCTTCGCGATATAGCGAACGTTCCCGGCCCGTAGCGAAGGGGACTTGTCAAACTGAGGATCTTTATGGCCGGAGTTTGGTGCTGGAATGTTCGGGTGATAATCTTCTTTGGATTCCGACAAGGCACTGGCGTCCGTCGTGCACTTGCTTTGCGAGGATAAGTCGAGATTATTTTCCCTGGACGGTTTGGCTAGAATCTCTGGACTTTTGTTGCGTCGGGTTGAATTCTTGTGGGCGTCGTAACACCCGGAATCACGAGGAAATTGTCGCCGGCTGAAGGGTGAACAGTGACCCGGCATGTGCCCGGAAGTTAAAACTAATCGACTGATATCATCTCCCTCAGAGCTCGATGCTATATCTCCTTCGCTTCCAGCTAAATAGAAAGATTGTCATGTTTTTTTTATCAATTTTTTTTTCTTTCGCTCTCTCTTTCATTATTACAATTAACAATAATTATTCGGAGGAAATTAAAATTGTTTCATATTGCATTTAGAGACTAAAAAGAGTTTATTGAATTTGAAAAAATTGCAGACAAAAAATTAAAATGATTATAATCTCAACCATCTCGTCAGAAACGAGCTCAATTATTTATAATTATAAATAAAAGTACTCTCCTCTTTTTGAAGAATTTAATTTTTGTTTAACCATTTTCTGGGATGATTAATAATCAAACTCCTATATTCAGTTCACTTTGCAGTACATTACAAATTCATCGCCATCAATTTGAGCCATCTAATATGATCTTGGATGCCTCGCTGTTGGCCCGATGAACTTCCGTAATAATGATCTCGATTATTTAATCTGTAACGCGGTTATAAGCCAAGTTGCTTTCTAATAAACTTTGAATAATAATTCATCTTTGCAAGAGGGAGAGAGCGAGAGTTAAGGTCTTATATCCTGGACGATGATCTGCACGATATTCTTTAGAAGTGCGCGAAAATGATTTACATTCACAATGCGCTGGCTTTGTGCGCGGCTAATAAGAATTGCGTGGGCCGTCGACGCAAATTGATTGCGAGCGGCGATACTTACATTGCAAATCGTGAAGTAGTTGAACCGCGGTAAGTATCTTGGCGCGATGCTCCGGGTGATGAATGCGGAGGCAGTCGAGGTCTGCTGGCTCTAACTCTCGGAACATCTCCAAATCCTCATAGCCGTTCAGCACGAACACGGGAATGTGTTCCTACACATTCATTATGCACATCGAGTTAGTTCAGCGTACTTGGCAAAATTCTACTTGCGAGCATCTCGCTCGCTTGGTATTCAAAATATCGATTTTCGGTGGCCGGCCCACGCTGATTGTCATTCTATACTGTTATTCTCGTTCAATCTACGCGCCAAGTTGACAAGCTCCTTATTAGTCAGCCATCGACTTGAACAAACATTTATTAGATCTTAACACCGACTCCCACGTTATTTCGACTGATTGACACGGCAAATATACCTTACGGCTAATTGTTTTATTGTACCGGCTAACAATCCGACTGCTTCCCGGTTGTCGGATTAAATATTGATCAAAACCGATGCCACTACAAGAGACAATCAGGTTGTTTTGCAACGAGAGTTCAATTATAAGATGTGATTTTAAACATGGATATCGATCAAACTTTTTGAAAATTTTATTGCCGGTTAAAAAATTCGGACTCTTCAATTTGAGGCGTGGTATTTTACCTGCAGATTCATCCTTTGTAATAATTCCTGCACGGATCCTGGTTTCTGCCTGTACTTCTGGCCCCATTTTCCTCTCTCAGTTTCTCGTCGTGGTATTCGCTCGTTCAAGATCTCGACGTTTATGAACTTGAAATGCCCAACTCTGTTATTCGCCACACCTTTCCACGTGCCGCTGTTGTTCATCTGGATTACGTCTATGATATCCCCTTTCTGTAAAAAAATTATGTTTATCTTTTTTATACTCCTATTGTATTTTGTTATCATATTTTTATCGTTTACGATCAATAGCGAATAAAATGTTGCTCCATGAATATATTATTAATTTAACTATCACGCCGTAAAACGCGAAAGCATATTTCTCATCTACTACATAATGTACTAGCAAAATTTTTTCGCACATTATAATATCATTTTACACACTTGGACCGTAAAAGAATAAAAAACAGTATGGATAAAAGTTAAAAAAAATTCAATTGCTTGAAAAAGTGTCTTCTACTAAAACGCTCGATAGACGGCGCGCGGATTCCAACAGAATCTGCATAAGCTGGCATGATCGTAAAACATGTAAATTTTTTTTATGGCATGAAAAAAAAGGTAACAGAAAATTGTAATGTTCAATCGCGAACTAAGATTTTTTTGATGAGATTCATTTATCAGTGGGTACTTGAAAATAAAATAAAATTGGTTTGAATATGAAGTAAGTTTGAGAAATGAACTTATAATTGTGAGTACAGGACGTACCTTAAACTTGAGGACGTCCTTGTCGTAAGGACTGGGCGTGTAATCGACTAAAGCCCTCGCCCGACAGAGGACCGGCCCTACAGACGTCGGACTAACGGCGTCTCTGTCTTCGCAGGATATCGAACTATGATTGCTTCCTGCGCGTACGAGGGCCTGTGTACTGGAACCACTTCCACTTGGAAGACTTTCGATACTACTTGCGCTGCAAGGAAACGCCTCCGAGGATGTCTTGTCCTGCCGTAATCGCGATATTTTCCGCTGGACGTCGTGCCTCAGATTCCTTGCCCGTCCGGCAATTCCAGCTCTGGCGTCGCCTTCCAAAAGAGCACTTGCTTCCGACTGTAACCAGACCAGTTAACGCATCAGAGAATCACATTCACAATGAGGAACAGTCCTATCCTTCCACTCTCTCTCTCTCTCTCTCTTTCTCTCTCTCTCTCTCTCTCTCTCTCTCTCTCTCTCTCTCTCTCTCTC
>JAQQRF010001601.1:0-19427 GCA_030523145.1 Trissolcus brochymenae | reverse complement strand
AAAAAAAAAAAAAAAAAAAAAAAAAAAAAAAAAAAAAAAAAAAAAAAAAAAAAAAAAAAAAAAAAAAAAAAAAAAAAAAAAAAAAAAAAAAAATACAATGAGAGTGGCGCCTTTAAAACGCGAAATTCTTTTCGAAACGACCATATACGTTCGGCGCAGTAAAACGTCAAACTGAATGGCGAGTTGAAAAATGTTTACGTTTTCTTAATAAAATCTTCGGGACCTGGACAAAGGGAACGCAACACACCGCGAGAGACACTTTGATTGCTCGAGCAAATGTGTCGTAATTCAAAACGAACAAAAGCGCTCTCGCGCTCTCTGCCTCCAACAACCGATGACAATTTTTTATACCCAGAAATTTCGTACCAACGTGGCAGTAAAATTGTACCCAGACATTGTCGACTTTTCAATAGCATTTGATGTTTTCATCTTCGAGATAAATTTGTTCACGTTGTCAAATGTTGATAAAATATTATATTCATCTGTTAATATTTGTTCCTCCGTCAAATAAAATCATAACAAAATTTATATCTGATTTCATATAAGAATCCATGGATCTGATTAATAAACATTTCCCAATTTAAATATCATTCATTTCAAATATCGTAGATGTTTCAACAGGTTGGAACAATTATAGGAACAAAATTGTGTACCAACTTCTGTTACTTCTTACTGTTCTTTTTTTTTTTTGTCATTTTAAACATGTTCTCAACATAACTCATCTCTTGATGATTTAGATGCGCAGCGGTGTGAAATATTTGCGACGTTGTGCGCGAGCGTAAAACAGCGTTAAACCTTGGTGTACGTGGGATTACACGTCTCCTTACAGAGGCGCTACTCGAGAAATTCCGCACAGCCCGGAATGGTGCAAGCTGCTGGGTCGTACACAATTCTGAAGACATTTTGCACGCGGGATGCTTCGTCTTGTGTGCGTGTGTAAAGGTGTGTTTGTGAGCGCGCGCGGCTGTCTGCACGTGCGGGGCAAATCACTGTCGGTTCCAAGCCCATCAGCATGCACTGACACGGCGCTTTTTGCTCGTTTCGACAATCCCAAAATAAACATGCAACTTACACCGCGCGCGCCCGCGCTGGAAAAACGAAATTCGCGAGCGAAATAATGCGCGCTTTGTCGCTCCGGGCGTAGAGTGTTGCGTTGTTGTGCGCGATACCGTGTATGCAAGCCCGAAACTGCGAATTTGAAATGCATTTTCCGAGCTCGAGTTCATCAGCGGAAAATCGCTCGACTAAATTTGAACAAACGTTTATGTATATACGCTCCTAACTGCAATCCACGCCAGATTTTGTGATTATCCTTTTCACTTATTTTTTTTGTTTTATTATTTCATTTTTTTAATTTTACTACAAAAACAAATCCTGTGTAAAAAAAAAAAAAAAAAGAAGGATTTTGAAAATTTAAGTCTATCAAGGGTTTAAAAGCATTTTGTATGTCAAAAATTGGTTTCCATCGAATAAAGTATACTCGGATGACAAATGCGACGAGATTAAAAAAATAAGGAAGAAATTTAAGTAATTTGATAAACCAGTCGTGAGCATTTTGCTTGAGGGATATTTTTGTGCTATGTACATCAGGCGCTTGGAAAAAAAATTTCATCTCTGATAATTTGCATAATTGTTATTTGGCCCGTTTGATTTGTATAACTTCGGGCGCAAATTTGTACGAATGATATTGTTTAATTAAGTGAATCAATTATCGCGTCCAAAAGCACCTTCAAGGCCCAATAAAACCGGCCGAAACGGCCGTCCGAGGATCATTCCGGCGCGAATAAAAAGCGAACGTTATTTTTATGGCGATGCTTATCAGTCGAGTCATAAAAGTCGCTACATTTCTGGGTACGATTTTTTATCGGCGCCCAGGGTTTCAGCTTATGTGAGAAAAAGTAGGTTTTTTTTATAAATTGATCTATGAGTCGTTGCTGGGAAATTGCGAAAAAAAAAAAAGAACTGAAAGGAAAAAGTTGGAGTAAATCCATTTGACGAAGCTTTACATGGCGAGGCAAAACCGAGCCTTTGAAAAATAAAGCCTCACGGACGCTGGCAGATTTATTAAGTTCGGAATTGCACACTGCAATTTCATCACCATCGCAGATGTCTATGATACGTAACCCATGCTATGATTATGAAATTATAGTGTACAGTTCGATTTCTTAATAAATCTGTCACACGGTAAAATGAAGTCCTCTTTATTTTACAAATTGTGGCTCGTTCATTTTTATCAAAAATGTATGCGTAAACTCGTTTTACAGTCTACAGAAAATTCACGTTCGGTATAAAAGTTGCATACAATTTGGCAACAATTCAAAATCACACAGTTTTGTTAATTTAACCAAAATTCTTATCAGTTCATTTTTTAGTTTTGTTGTATTTATGTTCCATTTGTTCTGTTTTTTTTTTTTTTTTTTTTTTTTTTATTGGAATGCAAAAGATGGATTGCAACGTAAAAGAGAAAATCAAACCTAAAAGAACCAGAAAAAAAAAGTTAAAAAGGCAAATGTCAGATCTTAACTTTCTCCTCAGCCGAAAGTCATCCTTTCCAATTCGACGATAAGCTTCATAATATTTTGATAACGACAGATGATGCTCGACATGGAGGAAAAAACAAATAAGAAACCTTTCCCCTTTTTTTTATCTCGCGGTGGTTTGAAAAATCGTTTGCTGCATTTTTCATGAGCCCGCGAATTGCTCGTAAATCGCGCATTAGGCTCTCCGGGATTCTTCGGCCTTAGAGCAGATCGCACGCACGTCGTGTCCCCAAGACGGCAAATCCCACCTAAATTAAGAATCGAATCCTTTCAGAATGGCTGTCTGCGGAGGGTCGACGCGTCTCTAAACTGAGTTTCCTGCCGGATCAAATTGTAGTTACAATTAAATCCGCGTTCTGGATCATCGACAAAATCTTCCTCTTTTCGTTTCACATAAAATTAACATTTTTTAAACTGAAACAAAAAAAAGTTTCTTATTTTGCAGTATGAAAAATAGCAACAATCAGTGCCCCAGAATTTAATGGTTATTTGTTTCTCCAATGAAAAATTCTAAATTGGAAGCATCGGTTTTTAAAAAATTCCGCCAATTTTTATCTGGACATTCTGTTGTTTGCAGAGCCGGTATGACTAAACGGCTCGGCGCCATCCCCTCGACAATGAGAAATGCCGGCAGACTGTTAAGACAAAAAAAAAAAATTCATTGCAGAGAATACAATGCGGCAATTTTATTTCGTCTCAAAAAGCAGACGGAGAAAAGAAATTCGGGTTTCTCGTAAACTGTTTAAAATAGTCCTCTGAATTGGTTTTTCACCCCCAAAGAAGCATAAATCTCATAAAAAACAGCTTTAGATTGAAAACTGTAAAATTTGTCAGAGCTTTTTTCAATGTTCAATTAGTTATTAAATTTGCATCAATTTGTCTCAACGGTGTGTTAAAATTGGTTTCAAATAACTGAACTTATTTAACCCCTGATGATTTATCGTATTATTTAGATTAAATTTGTTGTTTTTAATTGATGGTTATAGTTGGAAGTGCAATCTGACGAGGTGTCAATTATTCAGGCGCCACTAAAGCCACCTTTTGCGATATTAGAAAAGTCCCCGGCCAACTTGTCCGCGTAATGAATGGTCGACGGTTGCGTCTTGGCACGCTGCGGCCATTTGCAACGGGGAGAATTCCGCGGCGAAGTAATTTCGCGTGAATTCACTTTTCCGTCCCGCGCTATTTATGAAGTTTACAAGTGGCATTTTTCTCTGCCCACTTTATTTATCGTGTCGCCCCAGTCGCGGATAAACATTCGAATCATCTCAGGGTGCGAACATGCAGTTTCTCCCAAACTTTGCAGTTCTCACCAAATTCTTTTCGATCATAAAACTCTGACGAGATTACATGCGCATCTCATATCGATTGTTGAAACTTTCAAAAAAACTGAGTTAACAAATTTCGTCAACATTTTATTTTTGCAAAAATTATTTTATTTTCAAAACACAGTTTTAATGTTTTTTTTTTTTTTTTATATCTGGATATATATTTTGTTGTTTAATTTATTGATGTTTTTGTATCGTTTTGTTAAATTTTCAACAGTGATTTCTGTTGACTCAGCGATACAGTTCTGTGCGCGATGATAAATATAATCCATTTGACTGGTAGCATCCAGTAAAAGCAGTACTTGCCGAATGCCCAAGAGACTTTCGTGTTTCGACGCTGAAAGCTCTGCACTGACTTCTGAGTGGTTTGGTTGTGGGGTGGAGAAATCACCCAGAAATGGACATCCATTTTACGATACTCGAGTAAGATTATTTGCAGAGCGGTGGCAAAGCATGCGTACCGCAATTCCATTTTCGTGAACACCATACTAATTCTTGGGGTTAAATTTTCGGTGTTCACCTTTTTTCCATGACGTTTTTCTTTTTTTTTTTTTTTTTTTTTTTTTTTTCACTTTTCTGAGTGAGATATTTGTGCAGTCAACCGAGCCAATAAATTTGTGGGGGGATATGAAAGCTTATCTGTTTATCCTGAAATATTACTTCTCTCCGGAGACCATATGATTTAATCAAGCCAGATTAAGCTATTTAATTTAATAATTGTTTAATTCTATAATTTTATATCTTGTTTTTTTTATTTTGTATTTGACATTTTGTATTTTAAATATTGCTTACTATGCATCATGTATGATGTATTGTATATTTTTGCATAGAAAATAATAAAAATCAGATATTTTGTATTTAAAATTTGTTTCATGCTCGGTTTTCGTGGAAACTTTTTATAAAATAAACATTTTGTGATTGTATTTTTTTGTAACAAAAAAAAAATCAATTTAATGAAAACAAATTCGATCGATGACTGTAGAAATAATATTACCATATATCCCATTGGTATTTACTCAGTGCCCAGCAACGAAATTTGACTGTTCGCTTGAATTTACATCTATGCAAATAACGCGTTGAATACATTTTCTTAAAACAAATCATTATTTTTAAAATAAATGAAACAAAAATAACAGGAATTGCGATAACAAAACAGGTTGACGAGTCATTCAGCAAAAACGCCAGGAGCGAGAAAAATGAAATAATCTGCCAATGAAAAGTTTTGCCTGCAGAGCTTTTGTGTCTGACGTTTGAAAAGGGAATAATATAACAATGTTGTAAATTATATGTCTGCTAAATGAAACACAACGTAGCATCGGAAACCACTAATTCGTCATAATTTTGAAACTAACAGAATTTAATTTAACCACAGTGAAACAAAATCCTTATACATTTTTCAGTAAAAAAACAACGTTCATTAAATTGAAAACATCGTCGAGTTTTGTTAATGGTGTTCTAATTTAATATGAAAAAAATAATTAGTTATCGTAAAATGTTGAAAATAATAAATGATTGTTCGCAAATTATTTTCACCATTCAGTTTTAATTTAAAATTTTGTTTTGCCATAATAATTTGAAATAAAATACGCTGTTTCCTATGGAATTAAAATCAAACAATGTATATGAAAAACATGTTACACAAATTATAAACGTGTATATACACTGATAAATTATGAATGATTAAAAACAAAAGAAAATGTTCAATTGTTTTTTTTTTTTTAAACATCAGATCAATTATGCGATTATAATTTTCACGTTCAGTAAATTTCATCATTAAAAATTTAAGTACCAATTTTCCTTTCATGCAAATAAATAAAATCAAGACAAAAAAAAACTCGCTGATTAGAATTTATCACTTTTGCAGCGCATTTCTAACAATCTTTTTCCGGGTTTGGTATAAATCACGCTTTGTCACCTAACAGACAACGGTATACTCTGACATGGAGATAGACGTTGATCTAGTGCTACTGTGGCAATACGAAAAGTAATGGTTTGGAGCTCACCAATATTTGCATACAAATGAAACTGTGCAATAATCACAATTGAATTTCAACAATAACAGAAAAAAAATCAAAAATTCATTAAAAAAAAATACATACGTTATTTTTCGCGGACATGTATGATTTTTTATTTTTTTTTTGTTTCACTTGTGATAAAATGTCGAACACGTAAAATTTTATAACAATATTTTTGCCAATTGTGCATAGTATATTTCCATGAAATTCAATTTCAAAATTACCTGTAAAACACTGTTATTCTGGCCGGAGAAAATTTCCAACTGTGGGACGCGCTGTTTCTTTTCTAAACACCGACGTTACCTTTAGTAGCGTCACGGTATAAGAGTGATATCGAATTTTCTTGAACATTTGCTCTCCTTTTTTCGTAAATAATACGCAGATCGTTTGCCTCGGAGCTTCATAGAAAAAATATCATCCGCGTCAAAAGTAATGACACCCCAAACACGATACTTTTCTCAGGATCATATGACAGCTCCCTGGCAACGACCGATATCAAGCGCCCGGAGGCACAGACGACCGCAAATTTGCGATTCGAACTGAACTGCAAAAAAAATTATGCCAACGTCAAGGAATTGTCCTGAAAAAAGACCAAAAAACAACCGAACGAATTAATTTATCGGAGACTGGACAAAAAAATATTAAAAAATTGCATTAAAATTGAAATTTATTATCAGGATAAAAAGAAGCAAATCTTCTTATTTTCATCAATTTTTTCCCACTACTAGATGAATCTTCATTAAATTCCCGTTGATTATAATCAACCAGTGGAAAACTTGCTTAGGTAGTTTTGATGTCACGATGACAAAAAATAACACTAAAGAGAGAAATATTTTGTTACACCTCGTCAACACTAACCAATAAACAAATTCATAGTCTCTCGTGACTAAGATTGTGCCTTTTATTTTTGTTGCAGGTATGCTTGGGTCTTAAAACTTTTGAAATAGCAAAGATCTCCTTGGTGAGTAGTAAGGTCTGAGTAGATGGTGTAGCGACAATGCAGGATATTCGAAGATATGGTGTTGGTGGTGCTAAAATAAAAACCAGAGAGAAAGGATATAATTTCTTATGAGCTTTTTTTTTTATGAAACTCGAAAAGCATGAACATTGGTAGAGCATCGAATATTTTCATGAATAAATGTACACTTGAAACTAAATTTAAATCCCATATATGGACTCATATATAAAACACCTGAATGCATGTATGAATGAATATCTGTTTTAACTATATGGTTATTTAATTGTGCAGTTATATGAATTCATATATGCACTCAGATTTCTTTTATATCTAGACCCATATATGTTTCAATTGTTTATAACAAAAGTAGAAAAGTGTAGAAAAGAGCGAAACAAGTCGTCACAAGTGCGACGTGTACGAATATAAGAATTCCATTCACGCGCACATTCCGAAACATTAATCATATGTTGTGTCTCCATTCACCAAAATGCTCCTCGAAAATATAACATTCGGCGCAAAAATCTTGTTACAGCCTTGGTAACTCAAGATGAAACGATTTATGATCTTTGTCCAAGAGTTTCGTGTGCATTGCTCCTCTCGCAAGGTAGATAATGTAAATGACAAGATTCGGATTTGCGAATATAAATCCCGTTATAAATCGCGGCCGGAGTCAGACAGCTGGAAATCCCGAGATTAGGATATACGAACACGATTCGCGCGCGTTTTCCATATATTTAGCACAATAATTGGACTCTTTTTGTCCGCTCGTTCGCCCCACTGAAAGTTTGATAATTGCTGCAGTTAGGTACGTTCTAATTGCTCCTCGGTTAAATGCAAGAGAGATAACCGCGCCCGACAGGGGGAGCGCAGTCAAAAGCTAGGGCACCTCCAAGAAGAAAGAGCAAGAGGCAAATGGAACCAGAACGAGACGCCCGAACTAATAATTTCATTATAGTTTGATACCGCTGTATCTCGATGCAATTTATCCGCCATTAAAAGTCATCTTTCGCGGGCCGCAGAACTTTCAGAACTCACGGCGTTGTGTGCCCAACGAAGGTTGTCGAAAAATTACCCATCCGAAACAAATTTCATCGACGGTATTTATTTTTTGATTTATTGGATATTTATTCATTATTGTTAGAACGAGATTTGAAAATGATAGACAAAATGGTTTCATTATTTCAATTAAAAATTGAACATTTCGAGACGAACTTTTTGCGTTTTCATCAATGAGGAAATTTTTTTTTTTTTTTTTTTTTTAATACGCCCAAAAATTTTTTTGAATTGGACCGAAACGATTTGATAGTTTGCATTCGGAGAATGCAAAGTTTGGTTTAAATCAATTTTTGAAAATAAATCCAAACATTTATTCTTGCAAAACAAATAGTTTTGGTTGCAGTGCAATTTGTTTGAAATAAAATTGGAATTTGTCTTCGGATGGATCTGGGTCTTTTTTTGTTTGTTCAAAAAACAGCTTTATTCTTTTGCAAATTGAAATTCATGTAAAAAACAAGCAATTTTTTTGAATTTCAGTGTTATTTTAGTTTTCCAGAAAATGAAAAAGGGTTGCAAATTTATGTCAGCAGTGAAAAATGGAGTTCTAAATTTGTCGACAGGTCGATTTAGATTTTATCAGGATTTTCGAAAATATATGGTTTGTCGAAGAATGTAGTTCTAGGCACCGATCGAAAGGTCGGCATTCTCACATTTATTTTCCGTTCGATTATATATTCATTATGAAATTATCTGTTACAACTTAAAAAACAATTAAAGGTGAATTTTTTAAATTTTACAACACACTAAAAATTTGGTTCAACCAAATCAAACATACACTATACAATTTTTCATCAACTTTTGCAAACAGTTTGATATTGTTCGTAAGCCCCATGGCGATATAAAACAGCATCGTTAATTATCCTCGGTGTTTATACAGATCACTTTGTTATGACCTCAAATAAATATTCAATTTAATTTTTTCTTTTGGTTAACGTGTTTATTTGGACGGCCAGGTCCGTTTACAGTTGTTGAATTAAAGGAAAGACGCGCTGTCGCGGCGTAGTCGCGGAGAGTCTAAGTTCCCTTGACTGGGGAAAATTCGAAATATGATCATTCGTAAAAGGAATGTGAAATTTGATATTTATTAATTAAACAAATAAAATGTTTATAAAAATTAGTTAGTTATGCCTGGGGCATAACAACTTGATTTCATACGCATGAAAACATTTCTGACCGGGCGCGTGTTGAATTACCCTCTCCGGCGT
Organism: Trissolcus brochymenae; assembly: GCA_030523145.1. NCBI lineage: Eukaryota > Metazoa > Arthropoda > Insecta > Hymenoptera > Scelionidae > Trissolcus > Trissolcus brochymenae. Next base: position 10,325 of record JAQQRF010001601.1, on the reverse strand, counting down.
CCAACAAAAGTGATTCCAATAAATTATAATTATAGGATTTGCACAGAAAAAAAAAAAAAAAAAAAATACATAAAAATAAAAAAACCATGAAACTGGTTTCCTGTTGAGTAACAAGATTAGTTGATTTGCATTCCGAAGGCCGTACGCACTCCATTTTGCACAATTCCGCTGAAAATATCACAACCGTTCATATTTATTTTTTTTCATCTCGCGCCTTTTGTTTGATTCCACCAACGGAAGGTCGGAAGATAAGTTCTAAGTGGAATAACTTGTTGCTAGATATTGCAGCGTTTAAGAAAACACTCTCGGGCAACCTTCAAAAATTGCAATTTATATCATTTCAAATTTCACCACACCGCTTATTATCTATAACTTTTATATTCATTTTTTACATTCAGACAAAAAGGAACATATGTATAGCAAACTTGATCACAACTGTGACACATATAGGCCGAAAAATGTCACTCTCAGCCTGGATTATCGTTCTTTTTTGAAATTTCTTCTTCTTTCTTTATTTTTGTCATTTAAAAAAAAAAATTCTTGGCGGATTTCTTTTCATTCGGTTGGAATAATGCAGCTAATGCGAATGCGTAAATAACGATAATCCAGCCTGGAATAACATTCAGCCAGATTTACCTTAAGTAAGGTTGCATAAGTGGTACTTTCGACTTGTATTTTTCATCTCTCCTGGCAAGTTAATAAGTTTAATCAGAAGCGAGCCTGGCACTTAAGTGACGTTCCTCGTCAGCCGCACTGGCGGCTGGCGTTCTCTCTATTCCGCGGCGAAAAACGGGTCGTGCAAACTTATGGACCTTCAGGAGCGCCGCAGCAAATCATAATTCATAGGGTCGCACCGAAATTAACTCGGCTAATGTAATTAACGTTGAACTCTTCGCGATACCCAACATTTTGTACATCCAGGCCGGTGTTTTTTTTTTTTTTTTTTTCCTTTATTTCCGAATCCGCGGGCGCAAAACATCGTCGAATCTCGTATTCCCGTGGCGTCCTCGCGCTTTGCCGTTAGCCCGTAATTCAATCGACGTTTGTCGACGTTTCTCCTCTGCCGTTCGCTGATGCATCGACCGAAAAAAAAAGAACGAAAATACGTCACAGAATTAATCATTAAAATCGAGACCTCCACCTGTGCAAATCATCGAATTATGTGCTGAATGTTAAAACAGCGAGGCAAAATTTTTACAACGGTCATTATAATATTTTAATATTAATGCTTTTGGGTTGTGTGCGAGCCACCAAGTGCCGCTTCTTAGTTCTTTTTTTTTTTTTTTTTTCTTTTCTTTACTTTTTTTTAACGCCCCAACGAAACTCAGCGAAACACGTGTCTTAAATTGAGATTACGTTTGTTTTATTAAAACGGGCGAATAAAATTTGCCTGTATAAAATAATACTGTTGGCCCTTTTTTTTATTCTTCTAGCTCGTAAAGTGTGTAGAAATTTATGAGGTCGATAAAAATGATGATAATTTATGCTCAAATTAGCATTTGCAATTTTACGTTTTATTTGTAGATGATAAAGGTTGAGGTGTGTTGAAGAGAAATACGTAATGAACGAGGTATATAAGAAAGAAACAAAGGGAATGATTTTTGGTTCGAGAGCAGTTATGAGAAAATGAAAGAAACTTTTGTAAACAACTTTTTTAATAAAATATATTAAATGCTTTACGTTTAACAGAAGGAAAGTATACGGAATGGCGCTGACGAAAAATGTATAAGAATTGAGGGGGAAAAAAGAGGAAAGGTTGAAAGAGAAATGTCTGTTTGCACGGCGAGTAGATTTTAATCTTCGCGCGATAACGGAAGTGTGTACTTTAGCTGCACGATGGAATTGTCAAGACTCACGCTAAAACGTCTGATTACAGGTTTTCTTCCATAATCAAATGATTATCCCGAAACAAAATGAAGTTGCCGGATGAGCGGCGGGTCGTTCTTTTTTATACTCGATCGTGCGCACTGATGCGCGATGATAACTACCTTTTAGGTTCTCTTTCTCTCGGACTGACAAAAAGAACGACACCACTCAATTGAAATTGTATAGAAAAAGTTATGACCTCCTCCCGTAAGAAAACGCCAATTGATTATAGGTAATGTTAACTTTGTCGTGAAATGTTTTTTTGAGTTGGCAATTCGGATTGAGTTCAACGTTTTTCTTTCTACCTCATTCATTTGATTTCAACTTTTTAAATGCAGTAAACGTCAAAAAAAAAAAGCAGTTCAAGTTTTTTTCAAGACGCACCAAGATCTTCTTATTTAAAACAAATAAAAACAAATTGAAAATTTGACAAAAGCTCTAAAGCGTGGGGCAAAAGTTTTGTGATAACAAAAGAGGGAAGATTTACAAAAATGCTCGCAGATAAATTTTTAGTCGCACGCCGTTACTCTAATCGTACTGCGCGATGTCTGGCAACAAACAGCAAAGAAGCAGTTGGTGCTCCAAACTTTGGCGACGAAATTATAACAATGCTTCATCGCTTCTCAGAGATCTCGCCGACAAAAATTAGAAAACTTGGGTCCATTTCATTTGCGACAGCTCAAACATTCAAATCTCACTTTTCTTATCGGGATTTCACGTTCCCGGGTGCTTTCATAATCTTACGATCACGAAAGTTCGCGCCATGCAACTTCAGAGCACATTCTGACAAGGCAAAACAAACATAAGCGTAATCCGGTCGCGAATCGTAATCGCATTAGTGTAAACTGCTGCTACTTCAAGTCTCGAGCAAATTGTTCTTTCAAATTACGACTATGATCCTAAGTGAGTATTTTATGATCCAAAACTCTGTATTATTAGGCCATTTTATCTTTTCATCTTCACCAGCTGTGTTTAATTGTACAATCATTACTTTCAAATTTACATCTTCTGTTCTATATTTGAAGAATTTTATTTATTTCATTTTGAACGAACCCACATTTGAAAATCCCACATTTTCATCAATCATAAGTTTTGAATTAACCGCCATTTTTTTTTTAATTAAATCCCCTCAAACGTCATCTGTCGTTGATTAAAAGAAACTGATCCTGGAAGTCCCTCATCCTTTTTTTTTATCTTCAAACAAAGTTCAAACAAACCGCCATTTGTATCGATTTAAAATATCTCAAACGCCATCTGCTCTTGATTGTAGAAAATTAATCCTGGGAATCCCAGTTTTTGTGTTCTGCTTGAAACAAGTTTTGTAGGACCCAAATTGACATTCAGATGTTTAACTTTTTTCAATCAGACTTATAATAAGATAGATGTTTGTCCATCCCTCGCACTGGAAATAATTCAGTAATCTAGTGAAATAAAGCCGGTAATGAACTGACCGTCCCCTTCGGTCAAAAAAAATTGGTTTTACCGTGCAAAATTTGTCATTCCGTTTGAAGCGTTCCGAACAGATTTAGAATCAGAGGTAGCATCACAAATCGTGTCAAACGTTTCCGAGAGTAGCATAGTTGGAATAATTAAAAAAACCGTATCCAGAAATCTAACCAGGTTAATATTTTTTAGTTTTTCGGGACAGAACGAAAAGCAGAACTTTTTTATCTCTCGTACATCCTAATTCCGATGCGTTCACTTGTGCGCTCATCCAAATTTACTGTTACCAATGAAAATCGTATTTGCCTATTCTGCGTCGATGTCGAAATCACCAGTCACAATTATCTCTACTTGATTAGCGACCGGACGAACAGAGCTCCATAAACAAAGCGAAAGTACCCAAGTTAAGTACACACAAGCGAACGACGCCGTCATCGATGATATTATCCCCGAGATAATTGAACGGGACGTTGATGTCATTCGTGAACGTCCAACAGACGTTGCACTTCCTCTTAAGGACCTTGCTGATTGATACGTTTCCAAGAGCCACAATTACGCCTCTCCTTTTTTTGCACTCGTTATTCTTTCTGCATTGTTCGGGCCAATTGGCGGTTGATCGTTTTTCCACCGACAACGCACAAGGCTTTCGATTATACGCTCTCCGCACCCGGCTATACACTTTTTTTTTTTTTTTTTTTTTTTTTCAATACGACTCCCTCCTGACCTCCGCAAAATCGCTGCTTTGTCGTCATCCTATTTCGTCCGTTTTTAACTCGATTTCCGAAATAGCCAAACCGCACTACAAATAATTAGATTCGTCAGAGGTGAATACAGACTCGCGTCGCTACACTCGACCGCTCTCCAGAGAAAAATGCGCCACTCGGCTTCTGAAAATTGAACCGTCTGAGTGGATCCCTTTTGGGAAATCTAAATCATCAAAGAACGCCAATTCCTTGAAAATTTGAAGTGACATTTTTTTTTCCACTGACTTTGTTAACTGTTGGATAGTTATATTTATGATATTGAAAGTTACTCGCTTAATTTGTTTGAATTAAAAAAAATTTTTTTAACGCCATCTGTATTTCGTTTTGGTAAACTAGTGCTGGGAATCCCAAATGTTTTTTATCTTCAAAAAATTATAAATGACGCGCGTTTATTATTTTTACTTTAGTAATTGGTTTTTAAAAGCAGAGAATTATTTGTGAAACTTTGAAAGGTAGAATTATCAGGTGATGTGGAAAAAAATGCATTCAAATTGTTTGGAGAGATGTTGAGTGAAAATTGCTGTGATGTTCGCATTTAATTGTCGCACATTGCCGTTTGAAGATTCGAAACTGAATTGTATATCTAGTCGCAGTTCGTTTCATCCTAAGCTGTTGAGCTCAAGTTGAATGCAAGTGTCTAATTTTCTCAAAATCACTCAGAATTTTAGCCGCCGCTCGCTCTCACGTTCGCCTTATTCGCTGAAAAGACTTTGGAAATTGCGTTAATAGCGTTTCGTTCAAACTTTGTTTCTTGTTTTGTGTCCCGTCCAAATGTTGTTTCCAACGTCTGTTGCAAATATTGAAAAATATGATCTCGTAACATTGCGCAATGTTCCATTTAATTTGCTTCCTCAAGCTAAATATTTTAGTTTTACAGCGATATCAACTTTGAAAGCTGAGTTAAAATAGTTATAAAGACACAAAGACATGAAATTTGGCTCAGCGCGATCGATTTTGAAATTAACGTAAAGCAGACACACATAAAAGCAACAATCTTATGTGTATGACTACAATGGCCTGGTATTAGACTGAAACTTGGCGAAAAGTTTGAGTTTAGAGAATAGCATCCGAATAACTAAGTTATTGCCAAGCTAGAACTGTTTCCTGAGTGTCCTACATTCTGTTATGTTTCTCATTTTCGTTACTTTGTTTTAAAAAATTAGATTAAACCTCATTTCAGTTTACGAACAAAGTCATCATTCAATTATCCCATTACGTTTTAAAGATCCGAAAATTGTACATCTCGACAGATTGAACGTAAATGTTTTCTTTTTTTTTCTTTTTCTTTCTTTTTTCGTTGAAGTTCCTTCGATAAAAATGTATGGAAAATCTAAAACATGGTGGTAGACGGTATAGTTGTTCACTAACGGATGGTCAAATATCAGACAAAAGTTTCCAAAACCTCTCGTATCAGGGTAGAAAGTTGGAATCCCGAATTGAAATTGTCCTTTAGTTTTGAACAGAGAGTTTTATTTCAATTCAACGTTCAAACTCGGTTCCAAATTATTTTGCAATAATTCAAAAGTTGTGAGAGTGCATTTTGTCAATTTTGTTTCTGTGCAGAAAAGAAAAAAATATTTTCAAGACATTATAAGGACAAATAATCAAACGTTCAACTTGTTGACATAAAAGGACGTTTTAACCTTTGATTTCGAGTACTTAGAAAGAATTATTCAAACGATTTGCCTGGAACATTCATGAGTTTAAATGCAGGGTCGAAGAGAGAGGGAGGGGGAACTAGTTAAAATTCAAAGTGCTGAATCTGAAGTCGAACTATTAGAGAAATTATTGCAGTTACGATCAAGTTTCCGAACGGATCTTTAAATTCCTGGACGATTTCGAGGGGGCTGATGTTTTCGTCATGAAATTATTGATGTTTATAACTTTGATCAAAAGTTGAGCAACTCGAGAAAGAACTCGAACTAGAACTATTGATTCTTTTTAAATTTTTCCTGTCCTTTTTTTTTATTCTAACTTTTATATCGCTTTTGAAGATCCATTATCCATGACTATAAAGAAAATTAAGATGGTCTTCTTATCCTGTAGATCTTGCCTGTGGATTTTCGCGTTGTTTGCTATGAAAGTAATTTTGAAGATAAGTTCTTTTTTTACTAACCTTCCTCATTAAATCAACATTCTCTTGTAACTTCTAATAAATCGAAAATTTCTCTCCAGTTAATCAAGATAAACCTTTTTGCCAATTGAAATTGAAGTTTCAAATTAAAATTCGAATAACAATTGATTTCCAAAAATGTTTTCAACTACATTCAACATTCACTTACTTTTGCAATAGAATATTACTGTCAAAATGTTAGAAATAAAGAAAAGGTGAAGAAAAAAAAAAAAATCATAGAAAAATGTAATTTTTCGTATGCTCTGTGTTTTCATCATTTTGCAAACATAAACCGCGTGGAATTTAAGATAAACAGACGATCATGGATGAAATTGTAGCAACATGCAGTGTAATATACTTTTCAAATTACAGTGCCTGCATTTCATATAAACGCATGTCAGTAAAATGATTACATGCATGCGGACAAATAGCACGTCCATTTCAATATGTTGACGATCTTCATTACAACGAGCAAACAAACTTAGCCAAACGCAATTACCTCGCAAAACTGAATTCAATTAAGCAAAATAACTACGCTACTTGTATACCAAAAGCAAACCGTATGATTCACCTGACTCGACTATAATTTTGTTAAATCAACCAGTCGATTTCGTTTGACGTTTCTACCCCCGAATCGTAATCACCGCGCAGAGCAGCATACTTTTTTTTTTTTTACCCGCGCTCGATTGATCATACGTAATTCTCTGTCATGATGTGTCATTAAACACGACATTGGTTTAGGTTAACACTCACGAATGTGCGAGCAAAGCAAACATTCCTTTTTCCTACTATCATTAAAACGTACTCTATCATTTTTTAACTTGTTCATTTGTCTGATTTCGCTAAATACTTTGTATAATATAATAAAAACAATTTCATCATCAATAATCGCCAGAACCTGATGAAAATGCATGAAAATTTAATGTAAATCAACTGTACAAACACAGGCGTAAACTCATCCCTCTCTCGCTCATCTCGGTTGTATTTTCAAGACCAATTATTTTTTTAACGTTTTGCTTGTTTTTGTGTTGATTTTAATATTAATATCAGAATTATGAATCGTAAATTATGAGAATTGCACGTTCCAGAGAAAAAACAAATAAACAAGCAATAGGAAATTTGCAATGGAAAATTTAAACCCGGTAAAAAGGTAATTTGAAAAGAAAAGAAATTGTAGAAAGGGTGGAGAGGAGGGGGAGAATGAGCGAATCAAATTAAGGGCAAAACATACTTTCGGATGTGCCGAATCGAAAAAAAGCGAATAAGTTTCGACGGAAGTTGTAAAGCTCTCGCCACTTTGCGACCCTCCATTCTTCGATGCTTTTACACGTGAACACACATGCCGCGCAATCCTCTCTGCCTTTTGCCGGTTTTTATCTGCCGTTTATAAGCCCCCGCGGCGTAAAAGTCCAAAGCGCGATTCCTCTCCTGATCTCATATCGGCCCTCTCCCTTGATCGTTTTTAGCGCACCCCGCGTTACCAAATGTAGAATCGATGAGGAGGTTATTTTCAAACGGCTGACATCCAGCGAAATACGATCTGCGACCGGAATTTGCAATTCTCTTTACAAACTTCCCACTGGGACGTGCAGAAAAAAAAAAAAAAACTCTCCACCCCGACGACCTATAAAATCACAATTTTCATCCGCTGAAAGAAAGAAATTGTTGTAAGTTTTTCGTTATCTCGGAAACCGAATGCAAATTCTCTCGCAAGATAATTGCAACGAATTTGTGTGACCCTTTTCTTTATTTCTCTCTCTCGTTCGAACCCATGAAATTGTTCCTTATCCGTTCTTTCCGCAGTCGTTGATAAAACATTTCATTGAAACTTCGAAAGGGCAGAGATAAATTTTCGGAAACCGGCTTAAATTTTGCAAATATACCTGCAGAGATATATATAATTTCCGTTAGATTTACTTTGACGAAAATAACGACGAAAATGTCCCAACGCCCGTGACATATGGGTCAAGAGCGAACGAAAACGCGACAAACTTGGATCTCTGACGACAAAATGGAAAATGTTAACGAGCCGCGACCGATAACTAACGAAAGTACTGTTACGTGAATTCACGTTACGCCCGATGATAATGTTTTCGATGACAAAAACGACTGTTTTTCGTATTTGCAATGATGGAGATGAAATTCGCTGAGTTATGATTTTACAGTCTTTTATTAAGAAAGTTATGGAACCGGTTCTGTTTTCTTTTTTTTTTTTTCTTTCTTTTTTTGTTATCGTCATCGTGATAAACTATTTTCGCAATTAAAAAGAATGAACGTTCATTAAAATTAAGAGTATTTTGTGTGAGGGAAATTTTTCATGATTAAACCGATTTTTATCATTCATCAGTGACAAATAAAAAATAAGTATATGAATTTACATGCTTTTCCAAAGATTTGCATTTTTTTCCCCCACAGACAAATTGAGATTAATTTTTTGCCGTTAGAATTAAAAAAAGTAAACATAATTTTACACGTTATTCGCAAAGATTTGTCACGTTTTATAGCGTATAGTGATCGGGTCTTACAGAGCAATAACGCGCTGATTGGCCATTACGTATAACGACTACGTACTGTCTGTTTTTTAGTACCGCCGTTAGCGCTAAGAGCAAGAGCTTTTTTTCAAAGCATTGAATCTCATTGTACGACGCTCGACTCCATATCGTTTTCTTTTCAATTTTAAATATATATAAAAAAGGCTCGCCAGACCAAACGCTGAGACTTATCAAAGAGCCCAACAATTTACTATTCATAAATTTCCAACTTACCGACCGTTTTCTTTCACAAAAGGAAAACTTTATTGATTTGTAATTAATTAAAGTTGGCTAACCGCAAAATCAATTTGTATGATATATAAGGGGACATTAGCGATGAACCAACATAGTATATAGAACGGTTCGTGCTAGACATGAGTCATTGTTCTAAACTCACGATATTTATCAAAAAAAAAAAAAAAAAAAGAAACGACTGAGAGTGTGTCTGTGTTAGTCGAAGGTAATATAATATGTGATGTATCCATTGGCTGATGCCCACGTTTAACATGTGGATTAACGTTTGTTCTTAGGACCGAAATAAATTTACGATACAATGACTGAGTGACGCTGTGATTAATTATTCGCATTGACGATAAATTTTATTCACAGCCATCAAGCAAACCTCGCGACAAAGTGATTTTTCAGAATGATTCAATTTTGCATGACGTTTCAATTTTTGAAACCTACCTTCTATTTATCTCTTTTCTTTGATTACAAATGACAAAAGATTGAATTCAAAATATTTTTAAAAAACTAATTTTTCAAAAATTCATCTCACAATTTATGTTTTATGAATTAAATTTTTCAGAACAGACACGAACAGTTTTCATCTTTTGGGTAACTATTTTTGCAACAATTTTAAAGTCGAGCATATTTCATTAGGGCGTATGACCTGTAAACATGAAAAAATAAAAAAATAAAAAACTGGAACTCACACATGTCTGTGCATAATGATGCACTTTTGCTCATCAAAGCCGCGCCCGCATCTCTCCCCGTAATCTGCGAATAAATTTTCGTCTTACGGCGTATCATCCCGTCCGACACGATTCTTCTATATTTTGACAATCTTTTGATACCATGTTCAATAGGCGGCGAAAGAAAAAAGAAACAGCCAGGATGAAGAGGGACACACTCGGGCGTGTCCCGAATGTCGACATTTTTCAACTTCGAAAGGGAATAATGTACCGATCCGCATGGTATATGAAGTCTGCTCGAAAGTATAATGCACCGTCTATTCATGCGGTGGGATCGCAGTCCTTGAGAAAGCCCATTGTGTGTGGCGCACATGGCACGCACCAAATGACAATACCCCAGTTCCATCGAACGTCGCGGATTAATTGTAACAAATGATCCGAACGCCCTGCTGAATAAAAAAAAAAAAAACCGAGCGAACAATGAAAAGGCGCAAATGCCAATTCGGTCAAGGTCGTGATAATTAACCAAGGAACATTTTTCCACATTGCAAACTCATGAACGAATTCTCAGGGTCCGCATCATTGTCCCGAATGCTCAAAATCCCGAACGTAGCTAAGTTCACCGACGTGACTGAGATACATTTTGCATCTGAGTTACAACGGAGAACGAATGTTTGTATTATTATTTATCGGC
>JAQQRF010001600.1:0-10279 GCA_030523145.1 Trissolcus brochymenae | reverse complement strand
TGGTGTTGACCTGTCGGGTCTTCTTCCACCACTTTTGGTATTCCTGGTCGAGACTCTTGGTGATCACATGAGTATCTCTTTCGATCCACCGGGTGTCCTGTAGTGGGAAGGTACTAGAGAATAGGTTTGGTTTGGCTAAGCGTTTCACTGGTATAGGCTTTGGTTTAGGTACTGGTGGCGGTATTCTAAGGATTGTTCTTCTGGGAGGCGCTGGGACCTGGATCATCGGTGTAGGGAAATACTCCACCTGGAATATTTTGAGTGGCTGGGGTTCATAGGGTTCGGACAGGATCGGATCGGTGAGTTTGGTGATCTTTTCAATTTCTTTCTCCAACAAGGTCACCTCGTTCTCGAGCTGGTACCTCTTCCTCGAGGCTAAACGTTGCCGGAAACGCTTTCTACACCTCCTTGGCATGGTGACTGGACTATGGTTGGCTCCATGGTGCTACGGGTTTTTTTATTGTTTTTAGGGATTCGATTCGCTTGTGGGATAACCTCGATGCTAGCGCCGCCTGGCGGAGGAGCAGCACAAGCAAGCTACCTCAGTCAGTGGTGCCACCTATCGGGTTAAGCGATATTATTTTTGGGAAGGTGGAGCAACGCTCGGGTCGCTACCACAGGAGCGTCTCTCGGCCGCTTCCTGGTTCCAGGTGAAGCGTAATCCACCTATGTGGATTTCAGGTGTTCCAAATCAAAAAAGGTTAACTGTATTTCTAATCTATTTATTTTTAGGTTAGAACAGTTGAGGGAGCCGAAACTTCTAGACTGAGAGCATCACTCGATTCTTAACCTTTTAAAAAGTTCATTTATTTGTGAGAAAGAAAGTTAAAGGCTTCATAAGGGCCATCTACCGGTTTAGTTTCTTAGTACGCCATCTCTTGGTTAATTGTGAGAGATGCTGTGAGAGCGACATCTCTTGGACAATTGAGAGAGATACTCAAAGTGTCATCTATTGGCTTAGAAATGAGTGTTGCTCTTTGTTATTTTTGGATTTAAAATTCATGACATTTGTCAGAAGGGTTGGGCGCTTGTCATATACTACTACTATAGACTACTTTTGCATTCTTGGCGCACAAGTGTCTCTAGTACACATGGAATAACAAATAATCAATTTTAAAATTGCCAGAGACACTATCTTGTCTTCTGATTTCATTGCTTTGAAATTATTTATTAATTTTCCAGATTTGCAGTCACAAACACACAAGATTAAACATCTAACAAGGGATCAAGTAACGAGAAAAATGAAAATGAGTTTCAAGGTCCATACTCTCATCAAAACTGCTCTTGAGAAAGTCAAATACGTCGCCAGCGCGGCGGATTTTTGATCAGGAGCCAACTGAAGTTTTTTAGGAGAAACAGTCCACTAGGTGATTTTTAAATTATTTCGTGTGTTTCATGTCTATTTAAAATCATATTTACATCATATCTGTGGCTTCTAATAATGACCAGAGAAGTGGATTTTATGTTATTGAGTTCAGGCGTGTTGGATTCTTACAATTTCGTTTTTGATGTTTTATAAATTAAAATGTTTCATGGAATTATTTGTTATTACGAGGGTAATTTGTGCTAAAATGAAAACACTTTTATAGAGTTAATTCAATATCAAACAATTAGGCGCTTGTTGACTTTTCACCAATAGATACGCATATTATATTCAGATTGAATACTTTTATACTTACAATTCACTGTTTTAATTTTCTAGATAGACGATCAAACCTTTAAAAGAAGATCTGCAGCTCTTGCGTGTCGTCGGTTTTCGGGACAGCAAATACATGATCGAGTGGCGGAAAAACTCGCTGAAATTCACTCAGACTATGGGTTAGTAGGTAGAAAAGTAGTGGCGACTACTACCGATCATGCGACTAATTTCAAGAAGGCTTTTGAGGTTTTTGGGTCCGTTAACAACGATAATGGCATGTTGAATTTATCTTATAAATTCGAGTTTTTAATAGAAAAATTCTAAATTTATATTGTTCATAAATGTTTCAGATTTGTCAGAACCCGATAGTTTAGACGATGATGACAATTATGACGACATTGATTTGGACAATCCACAAGGCGAGGTCACATTGCCAAATCATCTGAAATGCGCAAGTCACGCATTGAATTTGATAACTACGAACGACCATTAAGTAGCCGTCGGACACTCCAGGAAAACCATTTCAAAGCGACGGAAGGCTGTAAGTAGTTATGAGATTTAAACAGATCGTTTTAAAAACGAGAGAAAGTTGTTGAATTTTTAAGCAAAGTATTACCTCGTCCTGTGGTAACAAGCTGGACATCCCTCTACGATTCGTGATGAACTATTATATCTCTGAAAGACAAACTTCTTGCAGAAGACTTTTAGGGAGGGTTGCAAGTGTGCACCGTTTAAGTGCGCATTGAAACAGGTTCACACTGTTGGAGTGCACACTCTTTCGAATGCGCACTGTTCACGTGCACACGAGGCAACTGCACACGGTTCAAGTGCACACCGAACGACTGCACACTAATTTCTATGGGTGCTCACTGGTTGACTGCACACCGTTTAAGTGCACACTGATCGACTGAAGAGATCGAAGACTTAATTGAAGAGTTGATTGTTAGTTACTTTGTATTAATAACGTTGAAATCTAATGTGGACTGTATCAACTGTGTGCGGATCAGGTGGAAAACGAAGCAACAACAAATTGTCAGTACAAACTGATATTTATTGGAACGAATATTACAAAAAAAATTGTACTTGAACAGCAATATTACCGAATATAACCAAAAAAACCACGAACTAGAAAGAAAAGGAACCTGAATTAAATTTAACAAACTGAAAAACTGAAGAATCCTGTAGTACCTGCTGTCAAAGGTTCGACAAGAGTCGCGAAGCAAAAGCGATAAGAATCGCAAGTATTTGGCGACTAGGGTCGCGCGCCTGATCGGCTAGAGCCGCGTTGAAAAGGAACGACAAGAGTCGCGTTGAACATGAGCGACAAGAGTCGCGTTGAAACGGTGCGACAAGAGTCGGGGCTTAGTGATGTAGATGATGACAGCTTTCGTCGACAGTTAGAGCTGCACTGCACTGCTCGTTGTTCAGTCTGTCGCGAAAAATCTTGAACGCGACGGTGGCGCCGGACACTACTTTGGCAGTAGTGCCGGTGTCACCGGCGGGTAACATGGTTGCGTTACCGACCGTGCCATTATTGCACACCGCCGGCCTTGAACGAGTAATCTCGTTCAATCTGCTGCATCTCGAGTAACCCCGGCTCCCTTGGTGTTCGAAGAAAGGTGCTAGTCGCATCTCCTCTTGGGCCGAGCCCCTGACGTGAACGGTAGATTCGGGGATCTGCTTCGGCGTGAAGCAACTGGAACCGTTACCACAGACCGCATGCGTGGAGCACTGGTCTGGGCTTCATGACTCGGCTTGCGGTATCGTGGGTCCCGTGGTGGCGCGTTCGATGGTTACACCTCAGGAATCAAGCGGGACCAGCGTTGACTACCTTTGTCGATGTAGACGACTACCTTCCCATGTGGCGTGAAGGCACGCCACATGGGAATTATGCAAGTGAGCCTTGCGCTCCCAACACTCGCGTGGTACTGTGATCTGTAGCCGGATAGGCTTGCCACGTAGATTAGGATCCCTGTAATGCGATATCTCTGCCGGGTGCACCACATACCGAACAGGGAGTCCTGAGATCACGCGTAGGCGACGAACGTAGTCCTCATCTGGAGGCTTGGACTTCACTCGTGACTTCTTGAGGGGCGCCCTCTCTCCTCCAGAGCCCTCGGAGTCGCTGAGCAGGATCGCCTGGTACACGTCCAATTCTTCAGCGGAAAAATCGCTGATGGACAATTCTGATGGCGCATGGCTAGAGGCCTTCTCAGGTAGATTGCGGATTTTGCTTGCCCTAGGTGGCGTAGGGCTGCGTGGGACGACAAACTTGTGTTTTCCCAGAGTGCTTGGTTTCAAGCATCGTCCCATGGCCTGGATCATCTTGTGATGAGCTGAAGCGTCCTTTGGCGATGAGGTCGCTCGTGGAAGGTTACGAGCTGGTTTCTGGCTTGCTTGGGGAGGGGTGCCTTCGGGCGTATAGGATCTTCCGGGCGGTGTAGAGAAAGGCGTAGGAGTACGCTCAAAAGTTGCCTCGCTCGTTCCCGACATGGGCTCAGGTGGTGTGGAGCGTGGCGTGTACGTCAATTTAGAGGGTGTGCAACTAGAGCCGCAGACCCTCCGGCGTGTTTGTCTAGAGACATAATCTCCATCCTCACTCATCGAAGCCCAGTCGCGTTCAAAGTCGCGCAAATTGAGCTCCATGTAGCCCTCATCTTCTTTGGCGAACTCGATGTCGTTGTCAAGCTCGAGGTAGCTAGAATTCGCATCCATTGCTGAAAACAAATAAGGCCAATGTCTCAGGTGTCCAGGATATCGGGATAGTGTGTATGTGTCAAAATGAGATTGCAAAGCGGAAGGAATCTGATGGGTTTTGTAGGTGTATGAATGTCAAACAGAAATATCAAACAAAATTAGGTATAGCTTTTCATATGCGTGTATCAGGACAATAGTACAAAAATTGATTGAGGTAAGTTGCATGATTTGGTCAGTGTATTGGAAGTTTGCAAAACTTTGTGATTGGGCGAGTAAACTGTGTTTTCTTGGTTTGGACTTCGACTTCCCTGACTAGTCCATCATTTCCAGGACGGGTAGCTACCACCCTGGCCAGGCCCCAATCACACGGTCGATGATTGTCCTCCATCAGCAACACCACGTCTCCCACACGTAGGATTTCCTCTAACTCCTGCCATTTATTGCGCTGATAGAAAGCTTGTAGGTACTCGTTTCGCCATCGTTTCCAGAACCGCTGCACGATCTGTGTTGTGGTTTGTCACCTGGAAAGTAAACTCAACCGCTTATGCAACATATTGGGTTCAGGTGTAGACTTGAGACTTGTCCCTATCAAAAAATGTCTTGGGGTTAGCGCTGATTCCTCCAGGGCATCGTCCTTCATGGGCGTGATTGGACGTGAATTAAAGCACGCCTCAGCCCATCTGGTGGGCTTGTGTGCTCGCCTGTGCCACTTGCGGCTGTCCTCGTCGTCAGGGTGCGTGGCCAGGCGGCAGCGCCTTCTGTTTCGTCCATCGGTTGAGAGACAGGCACGAACGGTGGCGCCCCCACGTTCAAAGTCATCTCCTCGGCTGGTGCGTGGAGACAGGTCGACAGACTCGAAGAAGGTCACGACGTGTGCGCCCTGTCGCTGCAGGTTCTGAGCCGCTCTCCAGACTCCCCGGTAAATGGCATCTCTGGATTCGACCAGCCTGTCCCGGTCGTCAGCTTTTGTCCCGGTGCGACACCCTTGTCGATCGTGCTTGAGCACCCCAAGATTCCGTCTCTCAGGGCGCGCTCAACGGTGTCGTCCTGGACACCTAAGAGTGGATCCGCGAGCGTGCCCTGGGAGATCTCCACTTCGAAGATCCGTAACTCCTGTAACAGATCGATGAGATATCGTAGGTGCTGCATGTAGTCAGCTAGCCCCATCATGTCTGGTTGGCCAAGCCGGGTCTGCAGCAGGTAGCGCTCGAGTCGGTTTCGTAGCTCGCCCGTGTTGCCCTCGCTACTAAGTCTGAAACGGGCGAGGTGTTGGATCAGGGAGAAAGGCTCCTGCTGGGCCATCGATAAGCCAAGCGCTTTCTTATCGAGATACTTGGGTATCACTGCCATTTTCCTCACGAAAAAACTAAAATTCAGGTAATCGGGGCTACATCGGGGTGTAGGTGAACACAACTGTCAGGGAGATAGTCGTCAAGGAGATAGTCGTCAGGGTTATCAGTCAGGGTTCATTAGAACCGATACAGGTTCGATACTTTGGTGCGTTTCAAAGACCTATCCAACGATACCCCAGCTCCTGCCCCCGGGGGTGGGGGCGGGGGCAACTTCAAAATCTTAAATGGAAACCTCCATTTTTTGTTCCAGATTTAGATTTTCCGTCCCAAAATACAAATGGTTTCTCTGAAACATTTTCTCCGATCCACGCTAGATGTCACTGTAATCGTAAAAATAATTTTTTTCGTGAATCTGGAAAAACCGGTAAAATATTTCGAGAAATTTCGAACGAATCGGAAAAACGAAAGCACACGTATCGAATATTTTTTGAAGACCTATCCAATATCCAGAGTTATTTACAACCTCCTCGACGTTTTCATTATCGGGGTGCTTTTTTTCAGATGATTCCCCCTGCCTCTCACTTTCGGGGTGCTTTTTCAGATGAGTCCCCTTACCTCTCACACCATGGAATCAAATTAAATGCTCAAACTGTCCTCCATTCTGTTCTTGACAATAAGCAAGTCGATAATAAAATGCTTCAACAGAATTTGTTAAGTATTGTGGAGGAATTAAATCACATTCGTCAATGATTTTTTGACGCAGTTCATTAAAATCAAGGGGTTAAATTTTAAAAACTTTATTGTTGAGATATCCCCATAAAAAGTAGTCCAGAACATTATATTTACTCCCAAATAGATATCTTCTGGTGACTCTGTCTATGTTCATACGGTGGAAGTCTGCTTCCAAAGCCCTTCTTTCAATCTTCGCATAACCCCGGTGGCTGCTTTTCCACTGCGCTTCACACCGTAGCCTGACGGCCGATCTGGCTGCCAGCTTTTTGACCTCCTGGTCTAGGCTAGTGAGGTCTAACAGCCTGCACATGGCTACAGTGAATGTACTTCTCCTCACACTCAGCGCTCCTTCGATAAAAACTGCCTAAACATGTTCCAAGAATTTCTTCAGAGTTTCACTTTCGATTGCTTTCCACCATACAAGCGAGGCATAGTTAACTACCAGTATCAGGAGTGTCTGCTACAGCCAGATCACATTCCTAAGTCTCAGACCCCAGTCTCTCCCAACAGCTCTCCTACACATCATGTATATTTTTAGTGCCTTATTGGCCTTATTTAGTCTCCACACGTGCGTGTTCCATTTCAGTTTTTTATTTAGATATACTCCTAGATATTTAACTCCTTCTGAATACGGTAGTGATCGCCTGTAGAAGTTAATCTCCCGAAGTCTTTTCAGTTTATACCTTCTTGTGAAGACCACGATCTCTTTTTTACTCAGGTTCACCGCTAGAGAGCGTGTCTCACATCACTCCTCAATTATTTCCAGGGCACCCTTCAGTCAATCAGGTAGTACCTCCTCATATTTACCTTTCACTAGGATAGCAATGTCGTCCGCATAGCCAATCGTGAAGAAGCATGTTTATTGGCTCATCAACTACCAGACTCCACAGTAAAGGTGAGAGCACGCCTCCATGCGGACATCCTTCGTTAACTATTTCTCTTACGCTTTTCTCATTCTACATACTGTAGATCCTCCTGCCCTTAACCATGTTCATCACCCATCTCACAATGGTATTTGATATACCATGCCCGATTGCCGACTTACCTATGGCTTCTCTTGTGGTACGGTTAAAATCTCCTTTTATATCAATGAAGGCTCTCATAACCACTTCTTTTTGCTTTATCGCTTCCTCAATGAATCTCACTCCATTGTGCAGTGCAGTCTCTGTGGACTTGCCCATCTGGTATACGTGCTGGTGTGCACACAGAGGATGGTCTACCAGCTCCACATGTCTAATGTGCAGGTGTACCAGCTTTTCTAGCGTCTTCAACATGAAGGATGTCAAGCTGATAGATCTGAAGTCCTTTACCGTAGTATAGCTGATCTTTCCTGGTTTTGGTATAAAAACCACTCTGGTTTCCTTCCAGCCTATGAAGATATGAGGTACATATCCTATGGCCAGGCTCCCCTTTAAAACTTCGGTAAACATGCCCAGATATGAGTCCATCCCTTCCTGCATTAGCTTGGGAAAACTCCATCCGGTTCCTGGGTTTTCTAGGGTTCGAAGCTCTCTATGGCTTATCTTATTTTCTCTGGAGTCACCACCTTCACTGCCAAGCTCCAGTCGATCCTCCGTTCCGTATCTTGTTTACCTCCACCCTCTGCCGACTCCCCTCCAGCACGATATCTAGGAAGTTGGCTCTGAGCAACATTCGTAGTATTTCTTCCTTGCAGTTTACATATGCCCCTGCGTTGTTCTTCAACAGTTTTAATTTAGTATTGTTGTCTTTTGTTAGCAGTCGGGCCAGTCTAAAAGTTTGTCCTAGGCTGTCCATGTCTGGACAAAGATTTCCCACGCAATCCTTTTCGATGCTTTGACCTCCCTCTTGAAGTTTCTTTAAGATTCTTATATTCATCCCATTCCCTCTGGGTATTCTTTCTTCTCGCCTTATTAAAGGCTCTTCTCACCATCTTCCTCTAGTGACCCATTCCACCAGGGGGCCGATTTGGTAGGTCTGACTGCCTTTGGTTGGCAGTTGTTTTCATAGGCTCTGGTCGTACTCATGCCCAACTGTTGCACCGCCCAGTCTAGGCCTCCTTCTGAACCTTATCTACCTTTGAAGAGTTTACATCTCTGACGATGTTCCTCCTTATATCCGTCACAGTCCGTTTTCTTGGGGTTTCTCCTCCAGGTTGTGTCCATTCTGGACATTTCCAGCCTAAATAGGATGGTTCTGTGATCAGATAGGGGTGGTTCGTCACTGGCTTTCCACCCCTGGATGCTATCCTCTAGGCTGAGGCTACACAGGGTAGGATCTAAGACCTCCGCTCTGCTTCTAATCACAAACGTGGGTTCACATCCCTGATTCAGCACTGACATAAATAAGTCTGATATGAATTCTAGCAGATGTTCGCCCCTGGCATTGCTATCGGTCGAACCCCACCCATCATGATGTGAGTTAGAGTCACACCCGACAACAAGCCCAAGGTTCTCCCTCCTGCTATATTCAACCACTCTCGACACTATGTCAGTAGGAGCTGGCTCATCATGTGGGAAGTATGCGGAGCATACCAAGACGGTCTTTCTCGTTCGCTTCAAGTAAGGCGATGGAGGTGATCAAGGAGAGCGCACTATTTTTTCTCTTTTGCGCTTCGCAGTCTGTATTTGTAATCCTTCCTTCTACAGCCATCGCCTCTTTCCTCGGGAAGGTTTCCTTGAATTGAGGGGTAACCCCAGCCCCCTCATCAAGGTCGAGCACCGTCCCGATCACAGCCACCTTGACAGCCTCACAGACATCGACTGGCATGTCCCCGTCCAGGTATTCTCCACACGTCAGTGTGACCCTGGGGAGGTTTGCCGTAGTAGAGGTGAACGAGGCCCCAGACCTGGGTGGTCCTTCCACTCTCGGTTTTTTTAGGGATGTCCTTCTCCGTGGAACTCTGGAGTCTCACTCTCTTTCTGTCCAAGTCCTGAAGGGAGAAGGAGCCCAAGGTAGCAGCACCCTAAAACTTCCCCTTACCGTTTTTAGTCTTCTTGAATATAGAAGCAGGGAGTCCCTTCGTCTCCGCTTGCTCCTTCATCCACTTTCTCCATTGGGCCCCGTTGCGGCGCTTTGTCAAAGTACCCAAGGGGAGGGAGGTAGAACACGTTTTTTCCACCTCCATGTTGTGTCCCTCCAAGGCTTCGAAACCCCGTTCTGTCACCCGGGTATCGTTTACCTTGTCGGTTTTACTGGAATTTTACTTGTATTCATATGATTCCCACGAGCAGCTATGGAAAAGAGGTCCACCCACGCAGAGCCCCGCATGCGTGGGTAGGTCTAAATTACAAAGGGAGGACGCCATGCATCCCTCGGCACGGTA
Source organism: Trissolcus brochymenae (assembly GCA_030523145.1). NCBI lineage: Eukaryota > Metazoa > Arthropoda > Insecta > Hymenoptera > Scelionidae > Trissolcus > Trissolcus brochymenae. The sequence continues at coordinate 615 of JAQQRF010001600.1, read as the reverse complement.
TCTTCATACCTTGGATTGGAGCCGCATAAAGGGCGTGGTTTCTGTGACCTTCCAAAAAACCAAATCATTCACGTATCGGTTAATCATACGACTCAGTTAACCGATCGGATCACTTCTTGGTCGTTCCCGACTAAGCTAAACCTCCCAGCCCCAACCGTTACCGTAGAGGCGACCTGCGTGCAAGACCTGAACTCCACCGCGCCGTTTACTTGACCTCTCGCAAGGTCCCGATTCATTGGAGAACCTGTTTATAGGAAGTGCCAATTCATTCACACTGGCAGAGCCCGTTTATAGGGATGCCCTATTCACACATAACGGTGAAGCCGGCCCCACCCCACAGATCTAGCAAGATCGTAAACTAAGCCTCCATACCAACAACAAGGTCATGTGATTCCTCATGGAGGCAATGAGATGTATGAAAATATATTGATTGATTGATTATACTCTCTCTCTCTCTCTCTCTCTCTCTCTCTCTCTCTCTCTCTCTCTCTCTCTCTCTGGTACGTACCGACAAGACTTTCTTTTTTTTGTGCTCCTGCAAATTTCCGCTTTATCATTATTATTAATTGTTTGTTAATCGATGCACATGAACTCGTCAATAGAACTGCATCTTAG
>JAQQRF010001599.1:0-16684 GCA_030523145.1 Trissolcus brochymenae | reverse complement strand
CGTGCACGCACTCTCACTCACACGCAAACGCACACGTTTGTATTGCAAACAAACACACATCCACCCACACACGCAGACGTGTACGCACTCATACTAACACATGCACGTACACACGCACACGCACAAGTACAAACGGTTTACCCTGGATCATAAAAAAATCAGAAAAAGTACCTTTTTTTCCAAATCCTCATAATTCGGCCAAATTCCATCGTTTTTTGACATTTTTTTTTTAGACATGTTCTGGGGGCTGAAAAAAAGTTATCTTTATTTGAACAGATTGGTTTTTCGTTGAGTAAATTCACTTGACAACAGCGCCATCTATTGTGGAGTCAAAATGAAATTTAACCACATATTCTTAAAGATCAAGTCAAGCCCTTCAAAACAAATAAAAGCTTTTTTCGATAAGATCCATCAAAGTTATGAAGGATTGAAAAATTTCATTTTCAGGGGGGGCCGCTAATTGTTGTGCCGAGTGTATGATGTAATATTTTGTCTCTGTGATACTATCAGATGTTATATTTTATTATGTGATATCATAATACATGTGTGTTATTTTATAGTATATACATAATACCCAGAAATGGACTTGCCTATTCACTCTTCCTTCACTCATCCTTACATATTAATGACTTTATTTTTATATCAGTCTTCAATACGATTTTGTAGAATTTGAAACTCTACATACTATTCCAACATATCTTAAACATCCTTACATGTTTACACGTTTACAATTTCTTCTAAACTTAATACTATTTCTACATTTATTCTCTACACTCACCCTCTCCCTTGGTTGCCTCTGCCTCTGCTTCTTGTCTTTTTCGGCTTAGTCTAATTTGCTTTTCTCGGTGATCAACTTTTTTATTACATTTATTACATCTGTTTCCATCCTTTCTGTTTCATCCTTTTCCTTTACCTCACATACTGTTACAAAGTGATATAAACAATTTTTGCCCTTGTCGTATAATTTATATTTTACTTATTCTTCTGTCCCATTTTACATTTTTTAAAATATTGTAGTTGGCCTTTTGTTTCTATATGTTTGTATCTCTGGAAAAATTTTACTTCTCTTATCCTATTACTTTCAATTAATTTTTCCTGTCCCTCTTCAGTCTGTGTCCCATGTCTTCGCTTTTGTTTTTCCTTCTCTCCACTTTCTCCGTCTCCCATCCGTTCCTTTTAAAATATCCGTCCCTATCAACTTTGTACCTGCATCCTTTTTTTTTTCTTTTTTCTATCTCTAACCAACATTCTTTCACCAGTTTGCCTTCCTTCTCTTTTTATATTTTGTTTATATATCTGTCCGCTATTTCCCTCCACCTAATTTTCAGTTTCTCCGTCTTCGTGTCCCTCGTAACCATACAGTTCAGCGTCCTTTTAGCACCCACTTCAAATACTCACTCTGTACCGTCTCTATCTCTTTCCATTCGTTCCACCCCAAAATTTCTCTTCTACCTTTTTTTTGAGTTCTTTTGTATGATCCATATATGATCTGTACTCACTGAACTTGAATCCTAGATAACAGAATTTGTTAACTTGTTCCATATCTTTACCCTCCATGACCTCTTTTCCTATCTATAGTTTTCACGTCCCTATTTATAAGAAATTCTTGCAAAGTGTCGACATGGTCCCTTTATTTGGCGCCATTAATACCATGTCATCAGAATAGGCGAATGACCATATCCTTTTCCCGTCCAACTCTATTCCTCCTATTTTGAGCTTTTTCAATTCGTTTTCTAATTCCGCCAAATATAGATTGAACAAAAGTGTACTCAACACATATCTTTGTTTAACACCCTTGGTTGTCCAGAATTCAGTCGATGTTCCGTCCCCACATCTGATCTTAACTTACGTCTCTTCATAAATTTTCTCAGTTGCTCCATCAGTCCTCTGTTCAAGTTCATTGTTTACATGATCCTCCACAGTTTCTTCTGGTTAATAGTTTCGAACACCGCCTTCAGGTCAACAAAGACAGTGTACAATTTCCTTCCTTTCTTTATCTCTCTCTGCGCAAGGTGATTTAAAACATATATGTTTTCACTTCCTTTTCCAATCTCGACCTCAGCACTTCTGCATATATCTTAAACGCCGTGCATAAGAGTGAGATTTCCCTGTAGTTTACTGGTATGTTAGTGTCTTCTTTCATGTGCAGCGGTACTATGGTGTATTATTTTATATTTTGTAATATAATTTTAGTGTGATATTGTGGAATGTGATATAGATGTATTAGCGATTTTGAAAAATGTCAAAGAATAATTTCTTTCGAGACATGTTAATTTTTTAAATATATTTGTGTAATAAAACAATTCAATTTAAGACAGGGAGTTTTAATTTTAAGGAGAGGCTTAAGGCGATGACTGAGGGTCAGCGTTCACGAAAGGCCCTGTGCGAAATATAACGATTGAAATATTAAACAAAATATATCCAACGATTTATATATATTGCAATATATACAGGGTGTCAAAAAAGTTCCGGAACGGTCAAATAATTCGCGAAATCCACGACAAGTGAGGAAAACAAAAAAATACGTAGTAAATATTTTTCAAAGACCTATCCAACAATACCCAACTTGACTCCCCAGCCGCCGCTCCCCGGCGTGGGGGCGGGGGCAACTTCAAAATCTTAAATGGAAATCCCCATTTTTTGTTCCAGAGTCGAATTCTCCGAATTCTCAAGATACGAAAGTTTTGTTTGAAACATTTTCTCCGATTCACGGTAGATTTCACTGCAATCGTAAAAATAATTTTTTTCTTGAATCTGGAAGAACCGGTAAAATATTTCGAGAAATTTCGAACGAATCGGAAAAACGAAAGCACACGTATCGAATATTTTTTGAAGACCTATCCAATGGTACCCAAATCAACCGCCCCCCCTGAAAAAGCACTCCGAAAGTGAGAGGCAAGGGTACTCACCTGAAGAAACACCCCGAAAGTGAGACGATAGGGGACTCACCTGACGAAGCACCCCGAAAGTGAGAGGGAAGGGGACTCATCTGAAAAAAGCACAACGATAGTGAAAACGCCAAGGAGGTTGTACATAAGTCTGCTATCTCCCCGCACGTCTCCCCCACCCCCAGGTTCGATGCCCCGGAAGTGGAGGCCAACTTGGAATAAAAGGTTTTTATTTTCTGTTCCAGAGTTCTAAACTGCACAAAAATTTGTTCAAGATTTTAAAGTTACCTCCGCCCCCACCCCCGGGGTAAAGGTTGGCAGGGGGGGGGGGCGATTGATTTGGGTACCGTTGGATAGGTCTTCAAAAAATATTCGATACGAAAGCACACGATTCGTTCGAAATTACTCGAAATATTTTACCGGTTATATAATATATAATATACTATATAATATGTAATATACTTTCAAATATATTTTAAATATATCTTATATAAATAAAATATAAACACACATATATACACACACATATATATATATATATATATATATATATATATATATATATATATATATTAATCTTATTACCAGTATCAACAATCAATAATAAATCACAACCAAATAACTAATTTTCAACTCTCCATTTTTTCCCAACTAACAAATCATGAATAAACAACAACTTTAAACATCCGTTTAAAAAAATCACCTTTTTATAATCAAAAAACAATTTTCAAAATTAAATTAAAAAATAAATATACAAGTCATTGGCAAGAATTTCAGATAACTTTTAAATGATGTTTTCAGTTAAGAATCTATAATTATTCCATAAATTAACAATTCATAAACAATCATAAAATCAACCATATATTTTGTAATAAAATTGTTGTATCTGAACAAGCCATTAAAATCACTTTCTTTTTAAGTGAATATCGCCGGAGTGCATAGGTTAAGGGCTTGTTGGGGTAATTTACTAACAGGGCACACACTCACCCCATGAGTGTGTTGCCTTGTTAATTTCCCGAATTCTTTTGGCGACAGTTTTGGCAAACCTGTCTGCCTGTGGACGGGCCTCCACATTTGGGACAGAAAGGACGCGGGTTTGCTAGGCACACATTGAAAGAATGGCCTGACCCATTACAATTCCAGCACCCAGGCTTGGCCAGCTTCGCTTGGCCAGCCTGAATCATTCCATCCGATCTACCACTCTGCGAGGACTGGCATAGGGGCCGATTGTCCATCAGCGGTGGGATCGATGACTGAGGCGACGATTGAGATCTCACGGGCTGTTGAGCTCGATTTGTGGCAGTGGGGTTGTTGCTGCGTTGGGTCTGCACAAATTCCGTGAATTGTGCAGTCAACGTCTGCATTTGGCGCCTTAGTTGCGCTACTTCGCTTGCCTGTGCCAAGGCAGCGGTAGCTTCTAAGGGCGGGCTAGGGTTTGGTGGTGACTGTGGGCGTTGTTGGCGGGCTTGTTTCGCAGTTTTTCCCCCCCTTCCTCCTCGCCGGGTCTTCCTTTGGCTCCCTTGCCCTGGCGCCTCCTGGGAATCATCTTGATTAGGGTTCTCCAGGGCTGCCGTAGGGTTGGAGCCTGGTTGAGCGAAAGAAGGGCGGCTCATGTCAGATTATTGTATGCGCGATCCAACTGGTCTTCTTTGCTCATTGGGGGATCTACGTAGCTTATGAGTCCACGCAGATTCTCTAAATAATCTGCAATAGGCTCATTGGGCGCTTGGGTCCGGCGCAGGATTTCGTTTCGAATCCGCGCCTGGAACCTGGGTCCACTGAACCTCTGTCGAAACAGGCGCACAAATTCAGGCCAGTTTGACCACTGGTCCCGGTGCTTCCTGTACCACTGTCTGGCGTTTCCTTCTAATAAGAAGGGCAAACATTCGAACAGACCTGCCTCGGTCAGGTCAGTGCCCTGGTAGCACTCGAGCAATTGAGCTAAGAACTCCTCCACCGAAATGTCCTCGCGTACTGGATACTTCAAGTTCCATTTGGACGCCAGGGCCGACACATTTCGGTGGGTGCTCCCCAGGGGTTCGGAATGGTGCTCCAGTGGTTCAGCGAAGGTGACGCTTTGCCACCTAGCTCTCTGAGTCCCGGTTTTGGGGATTGCACCTGTGTTCCAGGTGGTACTGGTAGTTCAGCTATTCGTGTCGGCGCCTGAGAGAAAGTCACTCGCGCCCATCGGAGCTATGGTCGTGGTTAGCGTATGACGCATTTCACCAAATGACCACAGGTCTATGGAGCTAGGGGGCAAATATTGACCCTGCTCATAGTTGAGCCTGCGGGGCGTCGAGGACGTGTCAATGAGCCTGCCAGCTGCATTGATCGAAGACATTTCCCAGCCCTGGGCAGGTTGGCAGACCCACTTGAGAACCCAACTGAGGTTCTCGCCGTTGTGGTGCCGGGCTTTGCGAAGCTGGCATAGCTTCTTGGGGCCGTTGTTGAGGAAATGGGCTCCTCGGCCACCTGATTTGTGCAGTACCCTCATGGGGCACAAATCCAGGGCGGGACGGAGTCGAGGGCAAGGCATTTCCCGTCGACATCAACGACCTCGCGAACTCCGATTGGGGAGCTTGGCCGGTCTGCATCGCCATGGACAATTGTCCAGCTTCTCTCCCAAGCGTGGGGCCTGGAGAAAGTGGCTCGAAACCTGCTGAGACGGCGATCTCGAAGCTCTCGTCTAGTGAATCAGTAAATCCTGATTCATGGTAGAACTGGATCAGCCGGTTCCTGCACATGGAAACACTCCCATGGGTTTCGAGGTTGTTCTGCGCCAAGGCATCTCTCAGAGCATCTTCCGATAAATCGTATACGGAGCTCACGAGAGTCAGTCCTGAAAATAAGAGGGCACGCAAATTTTCACAACGGGCAAAATTTCAGGGGCAACAAATTTTTACAATTTAACAATAATTAAACAAAAATTTGTTTCACACAGAAAAGACAAATTTCGCAAACCGTCGCAATCGGGTAAAATTAGGGGTGGAATTCGCAAAAATAGGGGTGAATATTTTATTTCAACCATCAAAATTGCAGCGAGCAAGGAAAAATATAATTTGAAGAAATAATATTCTTCAGAAAATAATTCCGCTCAAGCTGAATTTATTTACGATTCAAAACAATGGATTTGTTTTGTAATTGCAATAACAAAACAAACAGAAAAATTGCAATGAATTTAGGCGGGCTAGCGGGCAGGGAATTTATCCCAGGATGGCAAAAATCACGGGTGAGCAACGTCGGACGGCAACGGACAGACGGCACGGAAAAAAAATATAAAAACAAACTCACCGCTGGAGTAAGAAAAAGGCGCCAAAAAAACAAAGATAGCTCCTGGGCAGCGGTGTCGGCTCGGCTCGGCGGCTCTTGTCGGCGGCGGCGACGACGACGGCTTCCTCCGGGCACGAATTCGCGGTGCACAAACTCTGCACTCGCGACGGCGAACACAAGGGGGGTTTGCGGGGCGAATCTAAGCGGGCACGGCAGGTCAAGGGGCGAACTTGGCGGGCAAAAAGGGCGAAAGTTGAGCGGGCAAAAACGGGCGGACGTTGGCTTCGGGCGATGAAGTCCAACTGTCAAAATTTGGCAATTCAAAGGCGCATGTGATCGGGCGGCGCCTTTGATTGGCCGAAAGGGGTTTACGCTGCATTGACGACGGTGTCAATGCAGCGCTCCGCGCATCCGTTATAAATAATAATAATAGTAACAAAATAAAAAACGTTAGCCCCAATATTGCGAGAAAAATTAGACTATTAGATAGTCTAATTAATTAATTGAGCCATTAAATACAATCAAAACCATACTTTGTCCAAATTAAACAAAATCAGACAAGAATTCAGCGGAATCAAACTGCTGGAAAATCTGAAGGTCCTGAGAAATGAACAGTCGATCTTAATTTATATTTTAATAAAGATAAGTCAACAAGATGATTAATTAATTATAAAAATGTTCAACTGTTGATTTCTCTGGCATACACATACTATTGTAACTCCCATATAAATTTCTATGTTGTCGATTCTAGAAAGAAATAGTTATTTTCTGTAACCAATTGAATCAACCTTTGTTTAATTATCTTATAAACATTGACACCTTGCAAAAACTATTGTTTGAGAAATAAAAATTTAGTTTTATTGAATTCAGGAATTATTAGTTAAGAAACCTTCCCTCCAACATTTCAAATTTCTTGAGTGCCAATTCTCTATCAGATTGTCATGTGTTGAAACTTAACCTACAAAATTGTTACTTCTCCGGACGTAACAGTAAGTTGCGCAAATAAAGACATTTGGATGTTTGTAAAATTATATATTTAATGAATATAATATATATTTGTGAATATATATTTAATATTTAATTAATTTACATCATTTTCATTTTTACGGAGATGTTTGTTACATGTATAAACTGTAAATTATTTCTGTCAATCTGATTGGTAATTATCAATAATTATCCAGAAATCAACGATAACGACCTCAAACCTGAAAAAACGATAGAAAATACTCACTGAAACCCCTTGAAAAAACAGAAAACACTCAAAAATAGCCCTAGGCCTGCTGCAACGATTTTGAAAATCTTCTTTAATCTTCTTAAATCTCTCAAACATTCCCAAAAAACGTTCAGAAACTTTATAGTTCCTCTAGAACGGTCAGAAATTAAAAAACATGCCCCAAAACGTTCTTAGACACCTGCATAAAAACGGAAATTAAGGAATACGAAAAAAATAACAGATAATACATGTATCAAAATACAAGAAATGAAATCTTGTCTACAAACGAAATTATGAAATTCATAAAATTAAATGATAACAATATTGCAATAATTCGATGACATTTAAGAATTTGACATCATTAATTTAAAGAAAATAAAATTTCCGTTGACATTTTGAATAATATAAACTTAAACTACGAGTAATCTTTTCTTATCAAAGATGTTTTCTCATGTTTTTGTATGTAAATACGCTCAGAAAAATAACCATTCAATAACCATGGACGTAATTTTGTAGACATATAATAAAATTATCAAGTAACACGCTCGATTTTTCAAATCAAAAATCTTATTTCACATTTTTTCAGAATTAATTTTCAAATTTAAGATTCTTACAAGTTTTTTAATTCTGCGACTTTGTCTTGACCTTAAAACACATTTTTCATGCGGTCTTCGAATCTTCTGATAACTAGAAAGAGTATTAAAATGATATAACTAGAAACTTCAAATACCGAATCGTGATATTTTAAAGTGAAAAATGCCATACAATGCATAAACAATTCTTTTTTCAATTTCGAAAATAGTATTTACGAAGGTGCAATGTACTTACTTGTTATGAAATAATGAAAAAGTATATTTAAATAATGAAAAAATATACTCAAAAGTATATTTTTATGTAAGTGCCTATATATCAAACAACCTGTTGCACAATGCGCGGTAACAGTGCGCATGAGCACTTGCACTAGTTATGAAAATTATTTTAAATTACAGCTTATTAAAATATATTGATTTCAAAATCATATTTTTTATTTTTGAGAAAAATAGTAAACAGCATCGTTTTTGGATGAAAACAATTTTTTTCTTGGTTGGTCAATCAAAGAATAATATTTCAGCATAGAAAAATGTCTAACACAAAATTTTGTGCCAGATTCATTCAAATTCAGTTACAATATAATTTTTTTTTCAATACAGATGTGTGTCGGCTTAGTTCAATTAGAAAAAAAGTTTCGAATGAATATAGAGCTGCCTCACAGGTAAATTTCATTATTCTCATATTTCAAATCGATTTTCCTTAAAGAATTTTTTTGTTTAGTGAAATAAATATTTTTTTAATTTGAACTATAGAAGTTTCACAAAAATTGACTAAAATCTAGAAATAAGCAAAAATTAAAAAAAAAGTTTTAGTTTAGCAGCATCTATAGTTATAGTTTGATGCAAAATTTTTATTCAGTACCGTAATTGTGGATCCCGGAAAAAATATTCATCAGTGGTTACATTTAATAAATCACTGAGTGATGCGAAACAAAATATTTTGAAAATTATAATATCGTGAAAATAGTACTCACGAATACTACACACATGAATAGGTATCACGCAGTATAATTTTTGCGAAATAAACATTCGTGATTACTATTTTCACATCACTGAGTACTATTTTTACATCACTGATTGCTATCTTCAAATTACTCATTGATGAGGAGACCATTAATGCCTGCTACATCAATAGCTACTTTTTATAAAATCACTGAGTGATGTGGTAATAATAATGAATATTCTAATTTTCAAAATATTTTGTTTCGCATCACTCAGTGATTTATAAAAAGTTACCACTGATGAATATTTTTTTCCATGTACATATAATATTTTATTATTTTTCTAAAGTTATTTAGTATCAATAACAGGACTAATTTTTCGAAATATTTGCAATATACTTGTAGTTTTTACAGTATGTCAGACTTTGATCAATGCAAGTGAACGTTTAAGATTGGGAATGTGATTATAATTATATATTTACTATTAAATTTTGAAAATATTTTTAATTAGTTCCTGATTAATATATGAAAAATATTTATCAGTTACACAGTATTATGGTCCGAATTTCACCCTAAATCACGCAAAACTTATTTAACTTTATTGATGAAAATCACGAAGCCTTTGAGTTTATATTTCGTGAAAATATATATAATATCAATGATTACGTTACAAAGCGTAAGCGCATTTAGCCACAAAAATGTCTAAATTTCGTAATATATATATACAGGGTGTTTCAAACCACCCGTACCACCAAATTATATCAGAGAGTTGTAGTAAAAGCAAAAAATAAAAATATACGTATCCAATATCCTCGAAAGCTCTATCTAATGATAAAAAAATCGACTGTTTGACCCCCCCCCCCCTCCCTCCTTTAGAGGGGTAGGGGACAACTTTAAAACGTTAAATAAGAACTCCCAATATTTTACTGCATATTCATGTTCTACATGAAAAAATTAACAACTTTTGTTCATGAATTTGTTTTTGATAAGATCTGTAATCACATAAAATGTTTTTTTTCATTATTAAATGAAAATTAAAAATCACATAACTGAATATTTTAAGCGAGTGTTAATCGTTACCGTTGAACACAATACCTGTCAAAATTGGTAAAAAGCCGTGGTACGGCTGGTTTGAAACACCCTGTATACTCCACACGAAAATTTCCTTCCCCCTCTTAAAATTTTCGAGAATATAACAGTCCTCAAACAACGATAACTTTCAGTCAAAAAACATATTTTTTACCAGAATATTAAAGTTTAAACTTCAAACTTCAATAAAAGATTTTTGAACTGAAAATTATCGACGTTTAAAAATAGTTCATTTTTTCGAAAATTTAGGGGGAGAGGCGCTAATTTTTGTGCAGAGTGTATACAACATTCACTTGCACTTATATAAACTATTTTAAATTTATTCACAGATCGTTCGTATGTTTTTTTCGTACATATCTTGCATGATATCATGTAGGAGGCGTCGGAAAATTCAAAAGTATACGATACAGTATAAATAATTTTCTCAATTTTATTTTTAAATTACATATTTTGTAAAATAAACTGAATTTTTATGAATTTAGTTGTTGATACTATTCAAGATATCTTTCCTCTTTTTTTGCTAAAAAATGATCATTTATTATGTTTCTCTAAAGTTCTTTAGATTCTTTTTTGTTTTCTGTTCTTTAAATAATTTCACAAAAGTATTAATTTCTTTGAATCCGTATGTAAAAATTTTTGTTTTATTTGACGTGATGATTTAAAATGGAACTTTTAATCCCACGATTAAGAATCTTGAGAGGAAGAAGATTTCTCTAAATCTTAAGAAAGAAGAATCTTACAAACAGATTTTTTTTTAAGTAAATATGAAATATCAGAAAAACCCTGGTTTTAGGATATAAAGTTTCTTTATTTCAGACGTTTGTTCGATGAGATTGCTTACAGTACATGTATATTTGATTATGATGAGACATGGATGGTGTTATTTTTTTTAATCTTTACCTCATGAAATAGGTAAAAAAAATAAGTAAAATAGGTCGTAAAAATAGTAAAAATAGGTTCTCAAAAAATAAGAAAATAAAAAGTGAGAAAAATATGTATTCTGTTTATGGCAAGCTTTTATTAAGCTTTTAAGTTCTGTGAGATGACAATGTTGAATATTAGTTATCAGATATGTTGTAAGTAAAAATTTGTGAATCCATGAATTGCGAAAAGTGCAAGTAAAAATGGAAATAGAACGAATATTTTTTTTCGAAACGAACAGAAAATAAAAATTGCTGTTCAGAATAGTAATTTTTACAAATACTAGACATGCGAATATTACTTTATTGAAAGAGATTTTCTTTCATTTCAAATTTTGTCGCACCAAACTGTGCGACAATATTTAATGACTTTAACGTGGCGATGGCAGCGCCACCTGGAATCGGTGTGCTGGTGTGCGACACCTGAGGAGTTTGGTGGAAAATACTGCAACCCGTTTCTAATGACGGTGCTATTGTCGTTGCAGGTTTTTTCTTCTTTACCGACCCGTCTCGGGGGTAAGAATGTAGGGGATGATCCCTAGATGTGAGATCGGGGATGAACAATCTCATCCCGAGATGTTCAGAAGCATCACCCAGTCCCTGGAGATGCTGAGGGGGTCGTCACTGTATGGTGACGTCTCGCAATGAGTGCGAGAGAGAGCGAGTTCACGTCTCGTGAATGCTCGAGAAGAGGACAGCGTACTCGTCCCGAGTAGCTAGGAGTGAGCCAAACTGCTCGAAAGGGGAAGTTCCTCTTGTCACAAGAGGTTCTTTAGGTGGAGCACGAAGCTCGCAAAAGAACAAAAGGAGCGTTAAACACACTCGAAAAATGCCGCTGTGGCTCCAAATGAGCGCTGTGGGCGAGTTCCTCCGTCTCGGAGGTAGTGATGCTTGTTGCTCTCCGTCTCGGAGAGAAGTGATAAATCGTGGCTGTGCACGCTAATTTAACCTAGAAGTTTGTCGGATCACTTGCGAGAAGATGTGAAAACATCGTAAAGCGCCGTCTGATGTCGCGTGAGTCACTCAGACCGAGCACAAAAGCACCTTCCGGTCCGGGAGGTGCTGCCATCGCGCGCTCGGTGCATGAAGCACGCTTCGGTGTGGCGCGTAGCAGCTAAAATTCAAAATCCCAAACAATATGAAACAACAATGAAATTGCAAATTAATTTAACGAGAAGAACGCGATTTTTTCACTTATTTGAGTCATTCTTATACAACAAATTTGAAGTTTTATTATAAATTGTTAAAGATAAATGGTACTTAGTTTTTGAGATGAAGGTTAACAGGTCCCATTTTTTGTTTACATTATTTATCCAAAAATTGTATCAAATTGTGCGAAATATTCTCCCATTATTCCGAAATCGCGCTCTTCTCAGTTTTTTAAAATTTGCAATTTTGCTGCAATTTTTATTAACTAAGTCCCTAATTTCGTGGCAGCAGATTTTATGCATCACCTTAACTTAATTTTATTCAATGAGATTGAATTTTGTATGAAACTGAATAAATAATTAATACTACAAAATATATTTTCATAAACATTATAATTATTCAATAATTATATAATATAATATAATATAATATTAGATAATATAATTATATAATAATGCCATGAATTAATCGTTATATTAAAGTCTGTCTTTCATAAATAACAGGCATTTCGTGAATTTTTAAACTTGTCGCTAAAATGATTCTTAAAAATCGTAGCAAAACCACCTCTTTTATATGCCCGTAAAAAATTAGATTACTTGCAGGGGGAAAAAAAGATGACACAGCGCCACCTACTGACGTAATTGAGAATCATGGCGCGGTTATTTAAATTTAAAGATTTGATTTGTGCATAATTGATTGTATGTCTGATCTGACCTAGTTTGTACTGACTATTGGAAAACAAATGGCTAACAAGAGACCCAATACTCAACACCCAATCTTCAAACGATGATCACTCGATGGTTGGCTATTGAACGTATTCCTGTCAAACTATGTTGAACCATGTGTTAGCCAATTATAACAAGCGGATTAATTACCCTAAATATCTTTAAAACAATAATAAATTAATCCGTTTATTTTAAACATAAACATTCAATAATAAGCAATAATGTTTATTTTTGATAATCGTTAGTCTTCAATTTTTTGTAACTGTATTTAAAATAGAAAAAATGGCGCACAAAAAACGAATCTCTTGGCCACTGTAGGAGGACAGCATAGAAACAACCAATTATGACCGATGACTTGATATAAATCAAACAGCGCTCTAAAAAAATGGAGCAGGAACTGGCATGGATATAAGAAGGCGCTTTGACAGAGATGCAAGCTTCTCGAAGGAAGATATGGCTCAGAAGGAGGCCTAGACTGGACGGTGCAACAGCTAAGTGAAAGTATGACCAGAGTATATGAGAATAACTGTCAACCAAAATCAGTTAGACCTACCAAAACGGCCTCATGGTGGAATGGATCACTGGAAAGGCTGAGGAAAGTGGTGAGGCAAGAAAGAAGAATATCCAGAAGGAATGAAATGAATAGAAATAATCTCGAAGAAACTTCAAGAGGGAGGTCAAAACATCCAAAAGGAATAACTGGGAAAAGTTCTGTTCAGGTATGAACGGCCTGACATAAACTGCCAGGTTAGCATGTTTGATGATGAAAAACAACAGTGCTAAACTAAGCTTGTTGAAGAATGACGCAGGTGCATACGTCAAGTGCAAGAAAAAAACATTACGAATTCTATTCTAAGCCAGCTTCCCAGACTTCGTGCTAGAGAGAGAGTTAGTTGAGAGTGGACGTAGGCAGATTATTGAAAGGACGATTGACTCGGTGCTAAGCAGCGAAGGTGGTGACCCCGGAGAAAGTGAAATGGGCCATAGAGAGCTTTGAATTCTACAAATCCCTGGGACTAGACAGAATTTTTCTCAAACCGCTGCAGGAAGGGATGGATTCATATCTAGGCATGATAAGCGGGGTGTTGAGAGGGAGCCTGGCCATACGGTATGTATCTCAGGTCTGGAAGCTGACCAGGGTGGCGTTTATACCAAAAAACCAGCAACACAACGGTAAAGGACTTTGGGCCCATGGGGCCCATGTGGCCCCAGGAGGGACCACAGTGTGTGGAACGAAAAAACTGTGAGAGGAATAGTCAACGGAGATGTTCACAGGGAGTTCTGCTGTCACAGCTTCTGCGGAGTCTAATAATTAATGAACCGATTAACATACTCAACTGAGAAACATTTTTCCGGCGGGGTATGCGAACGACATTGCTATACTGGTGAAAGTATTTATTATTTTTATTTTTACTTCATAATAAATGGGATGAACCCTATTAAATTCTACATGTTTCTACATAATGTTTCACATTGTTGCTATTTGAAGAGATCTAACAAATCTTAGATCAATGAAACGTAAAAAAATAATTTTTTAATTTTGTAACAAATGATTTTGCCATATCACGTAGAGCGTGCACAATCCGACACGAAATGGCTAAAATGAGAACCAACCTGAAGAAGTGCCATGTGTAGCGGTGTAATAATTAATATGGCCCTTTTGCGAGGTTATATAAAAGCAAAATGCACGGAATGGTCCACGTTTTGAAGGAAAATTTAACTCGAGATTAACGAATAATATATTATTTCTTTATTTGTAAGAATAACAACTTGGGATGACATCCTGCTTGGCATAAAATGAAAGACTACATAAGATTCAATTACGATAAGATTACATTAAACACATTAAAAAGTCGTTAAAAGTAGATGTTGGTAATATATCATGACTGGAGCAATTTAAGAGATACGCAGAATAGAAGATAAGAAAAGTAAGCGAAGACCATGAGAAGTATCATGATCAAAATTGCAAAGCAAATAAATACTACCACAATGTAGCTTTAAAAGAATTAGAGCGAGAAGACCAAATATCTTCTGGTAGGTCAATCCATAAATTTGCAGCAGAAACTTGACAAGAAAGCTGCAATACCGAAGTAAAGAAAAAAGGCACTGCATGTTTCCGAAAAGATCTTCTAACTCTACACGAAAAATAAGTTCATCGTGTAGCAGGATTGGAGGAATATCCCCATATTCGATCAGGTTTAAGAAATAAAAAGAGCCTAGAAACATCATCTTTGTTTTGGACGTATTGAGGTGAGCAGTCCATTTGACGTAGCCCATTGTTGAATACTCAGTACATCCAGAGAAATTTGACGCATAAGTTCATTGATATCTTTAGGATTTCCATGCAAATAAATTTGAAAGTAGTCTGCAAAGATATTTTTATAATCATAATACAGAACTGATATATCCTAATATACAGGACTGTTGACAAGTCGTTTGTAAATATAGAGAAAAGCAGTGGACCCAACGCTGAGCTTTGTGGTACACCGGTTTCGACACATTTCTAATATTTTCACCATTGGCTGCCCGTTGGCAATTAGATAGATAGGATTCTATCGTATGTAGTTTCCAGAATAAAATTTTGAAAGCCCGTGAGAAGTTGAAAAGGATAAGAACGGTCAACATTTTGATGTGAATAGCATACCTGACATAATCAAGTAATCTCAAGAGTGCAGTCTACGTCGAATGTTGTTTACGGAATTCAGATTGTAGGTGGTAAAGGATGTGGTAGTAGTAAGGTAGCCCAAAAGCTGAACCAAATAAACCAAACACTCAAGGATCTTTGAGATAGAACAGAGCAAGGAGATGGGGCAGTAGCCCTTGTATTCCGATGATTTCGGAATCTTAGGGATGGGCTTATCACGGCTTTTTTCGAAGATGCTGGGTAGACGGAGGTGATAAGAGAAGTATTAATAATGCAGAGAATATCATTAATGAGGATGAGGACAACTTTGAGATAATAACGAAAGGGGATGGAATCAATCCCAGCAGCATTATAAGATAAGCGGTCAAACAGTTTCATCGGTTGATCTCAAGATATAGAGGAGAAGTGAAATGAACTGGAAATGGATGAGGTTGAAAAGGAAAGGAAGGAGTGAATGTAAATGCAGTTATGAAATCGGTTCATTTCGGCTGGAGACACGACCAGCGCACAATTACCATTTCCCTTCTTTTTTGGTTCAACAATTTCATAATAGTCTGCAGAATTTCAATTTTGATAGGTCGGTTAACTTGTTTTTCAGATAGACAGATTTGACTTCAGCAATGAGATTGTTCACTTTCTTGTTTTGTGCGCTTTGGAGGGATTAAAAAACGATGACTTAAAATCACGGAAATAATTTCTAAATTTGTTTCAATAATCAATTTAATTTTTGATGGTTGGGGTCATGAAGCCGAGTTATTTTCGGGAATAATGGATCGTAGTGGGACAGATTCGTCAAAGGCCTTCAAAGTGTCAGAGTTAAAAAGAGCGATCATGTGATCACTTTGAGAATGGTGTCTGTATACTATATCTGAACAACACTGCTTTCAGAGTGGCAAGGTTCAGATTTTTTAAATCTCTATACTCTAGTTTCCGTTTAGCCATGGACATTGCTTGAATCAAATACGTGAGGTTTAAGGTTTCATGTTGTCACGTCCGCAACTTATATTTTCATTTATTAATTAATAATTATTTAATTTTATCAATTTAAGGCGTTGCACGCGCAAACTTGACATGTACCTGTGTCAATGCCCTCACATTGTGCAATATCCTAAATACCGAACAAGTCACCGGCCCGGTCATTAACTTTTATTAATCTGCGTTCATCGCTCTATTTCGCAATCGCTCGCGGACTCAGCAGCGACTCGCGAGGAGCAATGAACGTCAAAGTGCAACTATGCATTTTCGGGTTCCATGA
>JAQQRF010001598.1:0-24162 GCA_030523145.1 Trissolcus brochymenae | reverse complement strand
TCGGTTCAAAAATGAAAACAAACAATGATTTCTACGATTAACCTCCATATCGAAAACTAGAAATCATTATTTGTCAATGTTTTATGATAAAAGTTGAATAAAAGTTGAATGTGTAAAATGTGTAATAATAATCTTATTATTAATTTTTATTAAAGAAATCTGTAATGTCGGTAACTGCCGGTTTCACATCACCTTAAAGTCTAATATATGGAATCAGAAAAACAGAAATATATTCTTGTGTTCTTAATAAATAAAATTATTGATGAAAAAAAATTACCCAGTATCCGAAAGGAATCTGTGAGAGCTTTGCATTAACTATACTCCACAAGCTCCAGAACAAGTGACTGGCAAGAGAGAAGAGTTTGATCTCAGCCATGATCCGTGCCTCCTCGTGTATGCCTTCTTTGCCATAGGTTTTCAAGTAACTCCTTATAAAGTTGAGCTGCGAAGAAAAACCCCTAAGATCAGTAATCATGCTCCTCAAATTAAAACCAATGACTATTAATTCTAACGGAAAAATCATTTCACTGAACTTTGAAAGGTCAGTAAAAGTACTTTTCATTACACTTTCCGATAATATCGTGTGTAAGTTCGACAATTGAACCAATAAGTTTACAATCTGATGGAAAAATTATATATTTTAAAAATGAAAAACTACAACATTCATCATCGCTTAACCGGCCGCGCAAGTTTAACCGACCGGGACAATCCTGCATTGCCGGTATCAGACGGTAACAGCGAGATCAGATAGTTATCGACGGTCGGGAAAATAGCGCGATCAGTTGTGGCGACGAGATTGAGTAGGAAATAAGAATAAGAAATTGAGTAAGAAATGCAAACCAAACGTGTGGTACAATAGTTCGAGCGACAAGTATGGCGCAGCCGGTAGGCAGTTTACAGTTTCTTTGCCAAGAAATTTGGAATCGTTGCTTTATTTACACAATGCGAGCTTATTGCTTGCCTACGTCGCGTGTTATTGGTATAGTGTGAAGGCATTTTAAAATATCAACTATTGATTGCGTGTTGGACGGTACTCTAAGAGTTGCAGGTGGCGCAGCGGTCGTATCGCTTGGGTCGGCGTGGTTGTGTGGCGCCACAGTCGGGCATCTGGCCGCGCTGCCAGCGGTCATCGCCTGGCTCCCATCGTCAGGGCACATCGCTTAGCCCCCCCGCAGTCGTGATTGGGTCCTGTGAAACTAATACATACACACGCAACACACGCAAGGACGTGTCCCTAATCCCTGACTCGAGTCTTCAACATTTTCTTGTCTTACAATATTTTTTGTTTATTTCAAGCGACGAACAATGATGATGATTGATTCAAGACTCGAATTTTGACCCAGCTGACCCCCAGTCGATGGACACTTTTTGATGAAGCGCCATCTGGACGCTTGCATAACTCCCCTCTGTCTTCAGAAATCAATAACTACAAATTTTGAGGCTAGAAGTTATTCAAGCGGCTTATTTTATTGGTGTCCTGGGGGTCAGCTTGGTTCCTAACTAATCTTCCAAGATCCCTGGGGATTTTGGAGTTGAAAATTGAGGTCGAGCAATGGGTGAACCAAAGTTTGGGTGAATAGTCAATGGCTTACCACCAGAACATTCAATACCCCAACTCGACCCCGTCCCCCCTTTGCGTGACTTACCTTCTGCTCCTTCGTTGCTTTGGTTCCGTTCCTCTCGTAGTAATATGGATAATCTGGTCTTGTATAGTCGTACTGCCACTCAACGAAGTGGTTAGCGATGTCAAATCCTCGGTAGTTGTAAGAACAGTACTCGAAGTCAATGAGCACGAGCTCGGGCTTAGGAGTGTTTAACTTCAGAAGGATGTTGCCTTCCTGCATGTCGTTGTGGCAGAACACCACCGGGTACTTATGCTGGATCACCAGAGATCTAAAATACAAACTTCCGTTGGATGTCGGAGATTTCATTGGGTTTAATTTGGATACTCTCTATTTGGGGGTTAGAATATATGTAGCTTTTGATAATAACCAGGTAAGTGCTTCTTATATTTTTGAATTATAGCGGATCAAATAATTTTTTTTTTTTTTTATTGATATTCACCGCACCAAACGCGGTGAATAGGTTATATGTGAGACTTGAATACAGACAGGAACTGAGGTACGAGACTTGAACAAAAAAGGGATATCTGGAATTGGTTACTTCTTTGTCGATAGCTTATCGACATGGATGCCGGTAAGTGATCCTTTGTACTGGATTTGTTTCTCGACTAGGATCTCTTGATAACCAACGGTTTATGATTCAGGATTTATATCCAAATCTGTCATAACCACAAAACACTCACCTAAACCATTTGTACTCGTGGAAGAGGTCGACAGACTTGATGGCATTAACACTGTCCATGTACCTCGCATCGATATCTTCCACGTTCTCCAAGATGTCGGAAGTGATATCCAGCCACTTGGCCATGGTGTCCCATAACCAAGTTGGCTCTTTGCTGATAGGTAACTGCATTTTGTGGATCAGCGCCATCTTTTCGGCGATCATTGAACTGAGCAATGGATCGGACAACTCTTTCGTGAGGAGGGGTCTTGCGGGAATGTACTCCTCGATGCGACCTTGCGGAAATACCCCATGCAGCTTGGGGCCAAGTTTACGCTCGGACAGAAGGGTAAAAATGACCGACTCGGTGATAAGGCCCTCAAGTGCACCTTCACCGTGAACCTGGCCGTAGAATCGCAGCAAAACCTGTCGCGGTTCACCGCGTAATGGCGTCACACCTTCGGGCAACTGAACGTTGTAAAGCCAGTTGCTCAATCCACCGCTGGAATCCGTAATTTTAAATCAGGAAATATCATATCATTTAGCTTGCTTTGGTGTTTATTTCAGGTTAATAACACTAATGCTTGGACTAAAACTAGGTTCAGGTACCTCGTTCAAATTTGATCTGTGAATTTATTCTGAATACTCGATTTGAGGTTAAGTCCAAGTACCTGATTTAATTTCAGGTATATGTTCTAATGTCATTCAAGTCGTTATGTGAGTACCTGATTTGAAGTTAGGTTAAGGTACCACCACTTTAAGGTAGGTTTAATGATGAATTCAGATATATGATTTAAATGTTATCGGAAGTTTTGATTTGAGATTCGATACAGGTACTTGTTTTATATCTTCAACTTTATTTGATGTATCATAATAACAACTAAGGTTCGATCAGGTACCTTCGAGGTGAGCACATATTTGTGCAAGGTACTTGGATTCGTCATTGTTTACTTTGCCAGCTCTTGTTTATAAAATTGAACCAATATCGAGAGATTTGATTTTCATCCACGTGTCCGACCGAGATTCCTGAAGTTTCGCCAGGTAAACATTAATCAAGACTGTTGGCTAAGTAAACAATCATATCGTAACATTCTAATTGGATCCGAAAAGTTTTCGTAATTGTACAAACTGTAAACATTGTGAAATAATAAACAATTTCAATAACGTCCATGAACTAACCTTATTCTTTTCAAGACGATGTTATCAGGCGTAACGTGTTTCCATACGCCATGAAGGTAGTCGCGACAAATTCTCGCTGCAGTTGCTCGCATTTCCAAATTTTGCTCTGACATCTAGAAAGAATTGAAAATAAATTCAAAATTAAAAACTCAATTAAAATTAATTCAAAATAACCTTCAAATTGAATTGCAATTAAAGAGCAATCACAGATTTAGAAATTATGAAGGCAATCGTGAAGAAAAAAATTTTAAAAATGTGGTTGTGTTTACAAGTGACCTTGAACTGCCAAGTTTCAATTGGCAAACAGTGAATCCAGTTTTCACGGGGAAAAAAAATTTTGAATTTACGATTTAATATAAATTTGAATAACAATTTTAATTGAGCCCAAGGTCACCTCTATTCGCAAATAAACAGCGACACGTTTTGCATAAGAGTTGCCGTGAATCATAGGCTGTCACTACAATTTTACCTCTCGACAATGAATCAAACAATACATGAAACACTGAACAAAAAAAAGAAAACCTTTAAAATCTAACCTAAAAATTTCGACCGAAGAGGAGTTGAAAAAACAACAGACCAAGTTGAGCAGCAATTACGTAATATGATCTAATTTTTGTGTCACACCAAAGACGAATCGAAAGGGATGAAAAAGTGCGACGTTGAGAAACAAAAGATGGCGCTGCTGAAATCGAGAGTGAAAGAAAACAATTACCAGCGGTTAATTTGCGTTTTCAGGTCGACTATTTGGCGGTGATACACGCTCCCACCCAGTGAACATAGTAACACGATAATACTCCTCGGACTAACGCCACGAAGCATGGGAAAGTCCGAGCGTCGGAGTTTGCGCGCAACCCTACGATCAATATTCTTGCACACGTGCGTTGCAATCGTATTTGTCGCGAATACGTCCTTCTCGACATCCGATTTCAAACGTTTCTCTTAAAATATACTTTCAACTGCAATAAAACACGAAAGCTTTGATTTTCAATTTTTTAGGTTAAGGATCTTTTTAAATTATTTTTTTACATTGTAATTTTATTCATATTGTAAACTCAATATTAAAAAATAACATGATACGAAAAAAAAAGCAATGCTCTTTATTTTTCAGAAAATCATCCGCCATTTGTCTGGATCCGGTGTCATCTTGAAGTCAGGGCCCGCCGCCATTTGAAGCCCAGAACTGCCGCCATATTGATTCCATATTCTGATATTGTACTTTTCATGCAAAAAATCCTTAAAGAATTTTTATTAAAAATATGAACACGTAAAATATTTGATTTAAATTATTCAACTTATCGTTTTAATGAAATATTTCAAATAATGTTCAAGCCTATGACTTTCCAATCCCTCAATAATTGTTGTACTTTAGTTGACAGCTATGACGAATCTCGAACTTGCGTAAACTACAATGCGTGCGTATCGAAAAACTGACGCAAACACTTGGACTCACATTATATTAATCGCAAAAAAATATTTATTCGCGAAAAGTGAATAACTATTGCATGACGAATTGCAGTGTTTTCAAACACGAGATCGCTTATTGTAACCCGTAAGTACTGTTGCAGAAATAAAATTAGAGGAAAAAAACTGCACTGTTCGAAACAGCTAATTTCGTGGTAAATTTGAAAATAGAAAACCCTTGTGTGATCGACATTTATCATCCTTTTATGATAATAAAAAAACTTAATTTTTCGTTTAAATGATTATTTCAAACGACACTTATTACTATTATTAACAAATAGTCAATTATAATTTTAGATCAAATAAATTCCTTTTACTCAACGCTTTTTAATTGATTTAAAAAAAACTATATGCAATTTTTTTTAAACTTTCATAAGAAAAACAACACAAATGTTTTATTCAATTACTTTTAAAAAAAAAAAAAAAAAAAAAAAAAAAAAAAAAAAAAAAAAAAAAAAAAAAAAAAAAAAAAAAAACGTGCGGTGGTCATTTTTATCAATGGCCTCTATTTTTTCAGGTGATAACGACGTCACAACACATTGTTGCCAAGTGGAATGTGACGATTAATAAGGCATGTGCATCCAACCGTATTTAACGTATGGAAAACAACGCGCCTTGCTATAATCTAAACTGATAAAAAAAATTGAAACGTTTTAATAACTATTTATTATTTGAATAATTAAATGAAAAGTAAAACTATGTGTTGGAATAAAAACAGTTTGTTTACATTTCAGAAAGTCAAGGTCAACAAAATCGGCGATCAACTCATTGTTTATTATTACTTCGCCAAAAAAATGGTAAACAAGTCTGAAACATAAATATAATGATTTTCACTTAAAAAAAGTTTGTTTAAGTTTGAATTATTCTAGGTAAAAAAAATTAATCAAATAGGTAATGTTTGTTTTTATTAGTTTTTAGAATGACAATTGCAAAGACAATTTGAGGCAAAGCAAGAGAAATAAGTGTCACAAAACCTGACTAATTGATATCCGATAATAAAGCATTACCGAGTATTCAGTCGCACATTGTTATGTAAGATAACAATTTGATTTATCCTTTCAAATCGATTTGATTGTCAAAAATGAAGTAAAAGAAACTAACTTTTCTGTCTTATATAAATCTTAGACGGTGTTTGAAAAATTGTTAACAATCATTTTGATTCGAAACAGTACTTTTTTCATTAATTGAAAAAATTAAATCCACTTGTTATCAGTTGTATCTTGACCAAATACGACGATCTGGTTTCACAATGAAAACGAACGTGCGAAATATCAGATCTTGATAAGGAAACTATTTTTTCCTCGGCATGCAATTAAAAACAAAATAATGAAAATAACCACCAATTAAAATGAAAATATCCAGCTGCATTGATTCATTTCAGTTTAAATTCATTATAATAATTCTTCGAAATGTTTTCATTCAAATTTACAACGAACTGACAATAATTTATAACGTAAATTAGTTTTCTCCTGCCAATTTCAGTTCGATTTATCTTACAATTTTGTAATCAGTGAAATAATTAGACCGTCATTAAAATTCTGACGAGTCTCAAGGTCATCTCAAACTTGAATGTTTAATGCAAAACTAAAGGAAATTTTTTGTTCGAAATAGCGAATTGTTTTTTGTGCGTACATATTGGATGACGAAAGAAAAAAAAGTAGGGTATCATAAATGTTTCTAAATTCTGATTATCAGATTACGAGGTACGGCCTGTGGTCAGATGAGATACAATGGAACTACGTGTGGACATAAAAAATGGCGACGAAAATTCATCGCAATTCTTAGAATCACATTTAAATCATCCAAAATTTAATCTTACCTTTAAATAAACAAATGAACATTTTTTTTGTTTACATTGTTTCAAACTCATTGATTTTTTTGGTTCAACGAACTCTGTCTCGCAAGTTTCATCTAATAATAAATTTCAGTTACAAATTTAACTCGCAAACTAGAAACTGAATTCTATCAAACTCGACGAAATTTTGTCCTACTTTTTTTTTTAATGGCCAACTCATCACTTTTTCTTTCCGACGCTGTTGACTTTATTGTTTTTTATTTCATGTTTTTAGACCATCTCGATTGAATATTCATAATTGAGTCTTTATTCAAAGCCAATTTTTATATCCGTAACCAAAAAAAAAAAAAAAAACGGAATTTCGTGGCCACCTGGAAATCCAGCGAAAAGTCTCCAGAAGTCACTAGGTAGGACCACGTCAGCTGTCGAGACTCATTTTATAACGTACCTTCTTATTGGTCTCCATAACGAAAGTGACAGCAAACGAGGTGCAAGATGAGAAGAATCAAGTGAAAACGACCAAAAGGTGATCTTTTTTGGACACCAAGCGTAGTACAACAGACGGAGCCCGGGTGGGGGAAACTTGGGTATTCCAGTCGTGTGGTAACTTCACGCCAACTCGGCCAAGTCGCACGGATGAATGTCCAAGATAGTCGAGCGCCAGTCGTGATACACTTCGGGACCGGTCAGAGACGCTGGTGGAAGGGGGGGAGGGGGGCAGGGTTATCGAAGAGGGAGCGATGCTAAAAGCGTTTAGTCTTCTTGAGTCCGTTTGGGATCCGCCACGTCCAGCCCTTCTTCAAGAAGGAAGAAAGGTTAAGGACCTTGCGAAACGTCCGAGGGGAATTGTCTGAATGATAACCTAAAATTAACCTAAAACTAAATTCAAAAGAAAATAATGGTGGTAAGTGGAAAAAGTAACTTAACGTATTTTTCGAATTACAGTTTTGTAAACTAATATTGTTATTTATCTATAGTCCCCCAGTTTCCAAAAATGCGTCAAGGTCAACAGATCATAGAATTGTTTTTGTGAACTAAACAGGTTTTTATTTTAATTCAAGTGTTTGGTAAGTTTTGTAGGCAATTTGTGAAAAATAAATTGTGTAATAAAATAAGAGAAAGGTTAATTTATTTATTAAGTTATTGATCTAAAGGCAGTACATTCTGATTTGACCTTTGAAAAAAAGTTGTAGGTTGTAAAATAGGGAAATCCCGATATATGAAATATCATAATTATTTGCATCAGAACGTAAACAAACAAAAGTATTAGCAAGGCAATGAGAAAATATCAGTTTATTGAAAAAAAAAACTAACAAATCAAAACAATAAAACTCTTTTACATCAGGAATCATCTTATTGACAGGTGTGGAAAAGTTATTGATTCGTCATTTAGACCTGCTGATATGAGTTGAGATTCAAAAACGTAGTTCACATTGTCTTCAGATATGAGTAATTATAATTATTGTACAAAACAGATTTTCTAACGCGATATGTATTTTTTTACTATCATCATTATAGAGATATAGAGAGATAAGTAGCAAAACAAAACTTGAAATCCAAACAAATTGTTGCAAAGATTTAAGAATGTTGCAATAATTTGTTTACTTTATTTATCTGAATTTTTTTATTATTTCTTTAAAAAAATTCCTGAACTTACAATAGTGAAACATTTTATACTGTTTATTTTTTCGTATTGTTTCTGTTGTCATGATTTTAAAAACACAAGTTTTTGTTTTATTTTGACACTAAACTTTGTCCTTGGAAAATCTCAAGCGGTGTCTCAAGGTCGCGTGAATAATTTTAGCCTCACTTTCTTTCTTTAATGTTTTATGCAAAATAAATAATAATAATAGTTGAAACAAAACGAATAGTAAAATAGAATGAATAGTAAAACAATTGGACGTCAAATTACTAAAATAATAGACCTATTTTTTTTTTTATTAACTTATTTTGTAATTAAAATTTGTTTATACAAAATAACTTTGTTTCTCATTTTGGTCATTTTCACCATCTCTCTTGATGACACATCGTCTGAGACCTGATTCAAAAATAAATTCCCATGCAAATACGTTTCTCATGGAGAGCCGTGGGAGTCTGCGAATTCCCGTGGGAACCCAGCAACGGCGCAGGACCTTTCTCACGTGGCTGTTATCAAAATTATACGAAAGTTGTCTTGAAAGTCTCCGCCCTGCAATTTCGCAAAAACATTTCCCCAAATTTTCGTCATAAACAAAATGAACAAACCATGTTCAATTATAAAAAATTAACAAAATAACCTTCAAAATGTTTCCAAAAAACATCAATGAACTTCAATGAATATTTCAAAAATAAATATATAAAAAAAAAAAAAAAAAAAAAAAAAAAAAAAAAAAAAAAAAAAAAAAAAAAAAAAAAAAAAAAAAAAAAAAAAAAAAAAAAAAAAAAAAAAAAAAAACAGAAAGACACATAATGATATAATTCCAAACTTCATTCCCTTGAGTAAATGTTCCAAACCAAATATACTCACGGATATATTTGTTTGTAAACAAGTGTCAAAACATTATTTGTTTTCAAATTTTTGTTTCGGTGCAAAAACAATGAGATAAATAATTTAGAAAATGATTGCGCAAAAGTGATAAATAAAAAGTCAATTTGGTTATCGAAATCACCCCAATAACCTCCTTAGATTGGCAGTGGGATCAGCGCATCGTGTGCGACCAATCAAAATTGACGTGGTCGAGTGACGTCACATCATGTTACGCCGACGCCCCCTACGATGCACGACACATGGCAATGATGACTTTTTTTATAGTGCGCCAAACAGCATGCGTGTTTGTGCATAGAAGCTTCGCTCCGCTGATCCTCAACTATTTATACATTCTCCGATTCATGGTATTTAGTGGACTATTGTTTTGCACGTGTTGTCAACACCATTGTTCAAACTACTAAAACTTCACTACCATCAGTGCGCAGAATAAAAAAAAAACGCAATCATGAAAAAGGATAACCGCGATACAAACGTAATCCACTTTCATCAAAATGTTTCCAGTGAAGTGTTTTTGTTATTATTCACATCCTTTTATTTCTTACATGCCATGAAAACTTTTCTCCTGAAATTTGATTGAACTTTTTTGATTGTTTTTATATTTGTTGTCCCCAAATTTGTTAATCATTGTGAACATGATTAATCAGGTATAATTTTGTTAAACAATGTTCAAACAAAACAGTTTAAATAATAAAAAAAGTGACTTTTTTAAAATGTTCATTTTATTTTGAAATCTTCTTACGACGAAGAGAACGAATATTAATAACTCCAGGGGGAAGGTATCGTTTTGCACGTCAAAAATAATTTTCCTGACCTAACTCAATGCTATTAAACGTGATATAGTTTGGGTGTTTTCTACTTACACACGACTCTGGACTTGTTCCAACGAAATTTTGTTTGTGTGTCACCGAACTCGATTTGTCAAACTTAATAGCACCGCGGCTGTGAAAATCAATCAATCGTCGAAATCAAAGTCATGTCAACGGTCGTCAGCCGGGCACGTGGCGGGACCACCTGGATTATCCGGCACCATTCTTTTCTCCAGTGGCGCTGCTGTCGTTCTATTTTTGTTCGTCCGAGATTTCATTATTTCATATTAATATTTTGTGTTAAAATGCGGAGATGTTGAAATTCCAAAGTCGGTGAAAAATATTTTCAACAATTGTCCAAAATAATAACAAAAAATATGAAAAATGAAAATAAAAATTAAGGATGAGAAAAAAAGAATGCAACACATTTTCATTCGTCAATGGTTTATTATGTAACAAAATATGTAATCATGAAATCAAAATAACCGAGGTCATCTGGAGGTCACGAATATTGTTTTTGTATACATCTCGGCCAAAGTCCTATCAATAACTTAATTGCACCAATGGAGTTTATTATTAAAAATAAATTTCGAAATTAAAAAGTTAAACATAGATCTTTTAAAACAAGTAGTTTCAATAATTTGTTTTATTTTGTTTTGAAAATAAAAATTAGAATAAAAATTTAAGTTTGATCTTTTCAGGGCATTTGTTGTTTTAATCACATTAATTTTATTAATTTTGTTTTGGAATTAAACATTTAATTTGTTGTTTGATCTGATATTGTCTACACTGTGTAACGGTTTGTGAATGTGAAAGGAAGTTGATTGTCGCGACAATGGGCATCGAATTAATCGCCTTCGTGAAACCTCAGACAAAAAACAAAGTTTATTTACATCCAACATGCAATTAAACAAACCAGTCAGTCCCTGGCCATGATGTTGATCGGAATTTCAATACTAATTTGCGATTTGTCGGCTTTTTTCGGGTAAGAGATTTCACTAACGAATCACATAATTGGAATATCAGAACAGCGCCATCTGTTTATTATTATACGAAAACTAAAGGTTGAGAAGAGTTTTGATCTGAATTATTAAAATTGTTTTGATTTTTTTCAGCTTTGCGATGTCAGCGCCCCAGGAACAAACTTTGCAGCGAATAACTTGCGTACCTTGGGGAAAAGTGGGGAAGCAGGAAGTTACGAAGTATACGTTGAGGAACTTCGCCGACCAGGAGGTAGATGTCATCACTTACGGCGCGACGATAACCGCTGTAAGAACTCACGATAAGAATGGAAAATTTGCGGACGTCGTCCTGGGTTATGACAATATTGAAGGTATACTTGACTTTTAGGCGCTACAATTTATCAACCCTATAATCAACATCATTTCCAAATTGTTCATCCTTAAACCTCATAAAAAGTGAAATTTACAAAATAAAATTTTGGCGCCAAATACAAAAGTTTCTAATCTTAATATCTTGAATCTGAAAAGAAATAAATTTACTAGTTTCATTTTTATTCCGCAGGATATCTTTCAGAGAACAACCCCTATTTTGGCGCAACGATAGGAAGAGTAGCGAATCGAATTAAAGACGGAAAATTCCGTATAG
Source organism: Trissolcus brochymenae (assembly GCA_030523145.1). NCBI lineage: Eukaryota > Metazoa > Arthropoda > Insecta > Hymenoptera > Scelionidae > Trissolcus > Trissolcus brochymenae. The sequence continues at coordinate 12,503 of JAQQRF010001598.1, read as the reverse complement.
ATGGCGTTGAGTACAACGTCAGCAAGAATCTGGGCAACCACACGCTCCATGGGGGTAACAGAGGTTGGAGTCACCAGATCTGGGACTCGTACGTTCAAAACAACACCGTGGTGATGACGCTGCTAAGTCCTGACGAAGACGAGGGGTTCCCTGGCAACGTCATAGCTTCTGTCTCGTTTCAGCTTAAGGATGATGGCAACCTTATTATCATAATGAAAGCTTTTCCCTCTAAGGCCACCCCTATCAATATGACGAATCATAGTTATTTTAATCTTGCAGGCCATGTAAGCAGAGGTCCTATTTTTTATTTGGGCGCCAAAATTTTGAGGCGTCAAAAACATAAATACTTCTAAATCTATTATTTATTTATTTTTTTTTTTTTTCTTCAACTTGAAGACAAAATTTGGACGCCAAAATTTTGGGCGCCAAAAATTGTTGGAATCCATTCTCGAATCCAATAGGTGTATGAATTTATTGAAATGTCGAAAATATAATTATAGCAAGGCAACGCGGAAGAGCTTTATAAACATCTGTTCATAATCTGTGCCGACCGATATACTGCCGTGGACGAGGAACGACTTCCTACAGGAGAGCTCAAGCTGGTGGACAACTCCAGGATGGACGTTAGAACCCCGACGGTTTTGGGTTACGTCATCGGCGACGTCTACGGTGGGGGTTTCGATCACAATTACGGTATCGCTAACTTCGACATGAGTGGTCCGGAGGAAAGGTTCATCGCCGAGTTCATCCATCCCGAGTCCGGTCGATCGTTGGAGGTGTTCACCAATCAGCCTGGCGTCCAATTTTACACCTCCAACAATCTGCCGAAATCAAACGCTGCCAACATTTTGCTCGAGTCTGATCCTGCCGGGGTTGTCGGCAAGGGCGGCCATAAATATTTCAAACACGCCGCATTTTGTCTCGAAACTCAAGGATATCCAGACGCTATGAATCATGTCAGTGATCTTTTGTTTTGTTTCTTTTCATTTTGATTTTCTATTTAATAATTTGAAACAATTAATTTTTTCAGGCAAATTTCCCGAGCATTTTGGTTCGACCAGGACAAGTGTACAACCACGTGGTCCGTTACAAATTTGGCGTGAAATAATTGATCAGTGTATAACATTGTATAGTGTCATATCTAAAATATGTTTATCTCAATAAAAATTTGAATAAAAATAATGAAAAGTAAAAAATATGTAAACAGCGATCCTCTTGCATTTCGCCCGACTTCCTCAAGCCGTTATTGCACAGCAATAAAAAGTCAGATAGCGTAGCTCGAGCGACAAAAAAATACGGACGCATCTGCCTGATTAGATTATCTAGTTTGGCGCGAGTATTTCAGTCGTCGCGAGTGTGCTCGACCGCTCAGTCTCTCAACTCTGACGTAACCGACGGATGCAAATCGGTTCGACTGTCGAGAGGTGGCAGTTGATTGATTTGCAGGATGGCGGCGCAGAAGCACATCTCGGAGCGGGTCGCGGTCCAATCTTTCGGCCAGGCTGAAGACGGGCAGGAAATTTTGAAGTATACTCTGAAGAACAAGTCGGGCCAAGAGATCGATGTCATTTCTTATGGTGCCACAATCGTCGGAGCCAGAACACCCGACAAAAGTGGAAAATTCGAAGATGTGGTTCTTGGTTTTGATAATATCTATGGTATACCTAGCAATCAAATTAAAATTGAGTGAAGTTTAACAAAAATTGAATTGAGAATTGTTATTTTGCAGGATATGGAAACGAGAAGGGTAATTATTTTGGCTCAACAATAGGAAGAGTCGCGAACAGAGTTCGTAGAGGAAAGTTCAGTCTAGACGGTGTGACTTACACGCTGAACTTGACCCAAGGTCAAAACTCATTACACGGTGGCAAGAGAGGCTGGAGCTTTTACAATTGGACGACTTCTGTCAAGGACGACGTGGTGCTGATGACCCTCCTCACCGAAGATGGCAACGAGGGCTATCCCGGTGACGTCATAGCGTTCGTCTCGTACGAGTTGAAGGACGACGGGGGACTGCAGATGATCATGAAGGCCTTTACCACCAAGGCCACTCCGGTTAACATGACCAATCACGTGTACTTCAATCTCGCCGGGCATGTATGTGGTTTCACACGATCAACATTTTGTCGGTCTCTTTAAAATTCTTCGATTTTCAGTTTAAAAACTTCATATTATATTTTTACTAGTTTTTGTTTTTAATTTAAAAAAAAAAAAAAAAAAAAAACGTTACTTCTATTTTTTTAGGGCGCAAATTCAGCTGAGCTATTCAAACATGAATTTCTGCTGAACGCAGATAGTTGGACAGTGTCGGATTCAGAAAACGTGACAACAGGCGAGATCCGTAAGGTTGAAGGAACGCCAATGGATCTTCGCACTCGAACCAACATGCAGACGGCGATGAAAAAGGTTGAGGCCGGAGAATTCGACCACAACTTCTGCGTAGCCGATTATGACAAAAATGCTGACACCAAGCTGGTTGCCCAATTTTTCCATCCGTCTGGGCGGTGTCTTGAGGTTTTTTCTAACCAGCCTGGATTTCAATTCTACACCTCCAACAACCTTCCCGACACCAATTCTTCAGGCATCGTCGGAAAGGAGGGCAAACGATACTTCAAATATGGTGCATTTTGTCTGGAGACACAAAACTTTCCCAACGCCATCAATATTGTAAGAATGGAAACATTAAAAATTGAAATATTATTCTGAACAACTTGAAACATTTCAGGGCATTTTTTCTTTTCACTGCATTCATCTGAGTTTTTAAATTTGTAGGAAAACTTTCCTAACTCTGTGCTGAGACCCGGCGAGACGTACAACCACATCTGCATCTACAAATTCACAGTAAAAGATTAGATGCAGATAAGAGTATAACTACAGGAGATATTATAATCAAGAAAGGAAAAAAAAAGATCTATAAGATTGACACAAATTGCTTGTCATGAATGTCTTATCTTTTTTATTTGCAGTATCAGCAGACCCCAATGATAGAGACTAGAACTAGTAACTCAATAGAAACTTTATTTCGCTTACGCTTTTGTTTATCAGCACAATGTTAAGAGACCAAATAAATAATCACAAATGCGATTCTATTTACAAATTCAAGTAGTTTAATGACTAAAAATTCATTTTGTCACGTCAACGAGGGCGAAAGATTTACGTCGAGGGGATTGTGTTTTGGTCTGCCTGAAGCTTCGGCTGTAAGTTCGTCAACCCGCTCCAGGAGTCTTTCATCACGTTGTTCTTTGACGGGTTCGGTCGGGGGAGTGTATCTGTTTGACAACCAACCCTCTACCGTATAACCCAAAAAACCGATAACCATTGTGAAGGGTAACAACACCTGGGGCGAACGACGCACGTAGAGCTGAATCAACGGCCACATATTTCAGAATCTGAAAAAAATCTCTTATATAAATCTCAAATAAAATAATGTTCTAACTTATAATTTGTCTTAATTAAGTTATTACCTAATGAATCGGTTATCTTTATTATTATTTTTTTTTTTTTCATCTATGAATTATTTTTATTATTTGTTCTGTTTGTATTGTGGTTTGTTTGTTTGTTTATTTTTAGTATTTGTTTTTTTTTGTCTTTGTTTTGCTTTTGTTTTTGTATTGCTAAAATTTTTTTATTGTTTAAATTGTTTTATGTTCAATTTAATAAAACATCCAACCTTTTACTGACCTTTTTAATGAATAATTGATAAAATGTTTTATATATTTCCTGAGACAATTATGACAAATTACAATTTTCCCGAATTAAAATGATCGCAATGCAATTTTTAGGTTATCTTTTTTGGCTTTATGACTTTGAAACTTCATTACTATCTTATGATAATGTAGGCATTGAGAAATTATATAACCAACAGTATACACACGTACGGATAGATGGCGCTGTTGGCAAAAAGAGTTGAACAAGCATTTTTTGTTGAAATCTATAGTTTATTCGTTATTGTTTTTTCGCGAAATATACCAAAAATGATTCTGAAAAATCTAAGAGAATCGTTATTTTAAAATTATTCAATAAAATATTTTTTAATGTTGACTGTCATTTATTTTGTAAATTTACCCTCAATATCGTTTTTAGGCAGATTAAACGAAATAATATTATTTATTTTTTCTTAAAGCAACAAAATTTATTAACTTTATTCTTCAGAGCGAGCAAATTTTTTTGCAAAAAATCTTTAATGATACGACGAACCAGCGTCGCGCCGTCCATTTCCGCAAAAAATCGGGCGTTTCCGGCATTCCGGGCATACAAAAAAAGTGAAAACTCACAAGACATTTCTCAGTTCCATGAAAAGAGCAAGAAAAACCGGCGATATCGTTTCGAGCGATAGTTATTTTAATAATTCTGCAAATCAATAACTTAAGACAATAACTAACTAGACGTGTCTTTCGTGTACACGTTTCTACAAGGTCAAACCTCTATTGACTCTTTTTAACGATTGTTTACAATGTCAAATCTTATCAACAAAACAAAAGAATCATTTAGTCACATATTTTTGATATTGCTGTTAATTTTGATTAACTCAAAAAATTTAAAGCAAAAAATAATATTTGCACGTCCGTCCTTGAGCAATTGGAAATTTCATCTGTTTCGACTTTCAAATGTTCTTCAAAAAAATAATCAAACAAAAACCAACATTATAATAAACAAACTTATTTTACTTTCAAACAAAATCATAATTCTCATCCGTTGACTCTCAAATGTTCTTCAGATAAATAAACAAAGCACACAACCAAATTGTAAACAAACTTGAATGTTTGTTTAGAAAAATTTAAACAAACATTTTCGGTGAAAATAGAAACCCTCGTGACGAAAGCAAAAAAGTGTAAACAAAGCACATGTTTACATCAATGACCTTTGAACCCCGTCGTATCATCTTCCCTAATGAAAATACTTGCACACCCTGGTACTTGATCTCTTGGCGGTAACCATGGCAACGAAACAACGCGAGTCGAGGATGTAAGGAAGTCGTCAAATTCTCCAAGATGAGTGAAAACGCCGCAAAGGAACAGCCTGATTGGATGAAATTTCGAACCGACAACATTTATCGGACCTGCCGTTTGCCCTTTCGTTTTATGTACCCAGGTAAACACAGGCGGTTTGTTTACAACCTTTGACCCCTGAGCCTCGACGGAAAAACTAAACAAAACAAAATGTCAGAAAAGTTTGTTATTAATTGGCAGCTGCGAGGTGAGATGAGATTTGGAACGAAATCCGGTCGAGCGTGCAAGATTATACTAAAACAAGTACTCTCAGGTCGGCCTAATTTAAGGTGCTCAAATTAAACGGAAATGAAAATAATTTCCAAGATTCTGGTCTTTGTGCAGTTGCTGCAACGGTGATTGAAGAAATGTCTGTTATTTTTCAAAACAAAACAAGAATACACAAAAAATATGACGATAAGAAATCATGACTTGAGAAATGCAATAGATAATGACAGGTAAAAAAACACGCATGCAAAGGATAAAAAAACGAGAGGTTTAATATAGATTTCGAACAAAAATTAGTTTTTCGTAAAAAGAAGGAGAGAGAGAGAGAGAGAGGTAAATTGGAATAATGCGATTTCGCTAGCGGTGCATTCAAAATTCATTTCCTCTAATCCGATTCGCGTAGCAGACCTTTTACAGAGCTCAACTATAGTTGAATCCGCTAAACTTAATTAGTTCTTTCCCACACATGATCAGACTAAGTATAGATATCTGTTGCACGCGGATCCTGTTCTTATAACATCTCGTTATATAATACAAATGGGAAAAGTGTTCTCCCTGCTTCTGTACAAATTGCCCCGACTAAGCTCGTACTATATTTATGTTTTTATTACAACATTTTCTTATAAAACTATTTTAACACAACAAAATTCTCATCTTACATCTATGTCTTTTAGGTTTTTACTTAAACTTAAGCTATAGCTCAATTAGTCTTAAAAATAACTTTTTAGGTTAAATTTTCTCTATCTTATTAACTTAAATTAAATTTTTTAGGTTATGTTATTGTTGCAGAATCAATTTTATCCATTTCGTTTCGTGAAATTTATAATCTAACATTAATATTTGCTGCTGCCATATTATTGATAAATAAATAAATGAATAAAATTTTTATGTTACATTTTTTCATTTTTCATTTGGTGTGTTTTTGAAAACCAACAGTTTTAGGTTAAAAATCAAAACTTTCATTTTTAGGCGACCATTTTGTTTCGCGTTTTTAGGTTTGCGGTAAAGTGAAAGTTATATAATAAATCTTGATATTTATTCTCGTGTTCTGATTCTGTTTAACTTTTACTTTCAGGCATAACTAGAGGTTATCGGGAAGAAGAAGGTCAAGCGCCCCATCCGTGTTACAGGAGCACCTCGATGGATTACGGGTGGTACTCTCCGACGGTGCACACAGTACCCACGACATATTTTCCGCGAAATTGCACTTTCAGCAACGAGCTAGCACGTGCCGGCATGTACCGCAACCGGTCGCTTAACACTGAGCTCGATAAATGCATCTTGTAACCTCCAAAATTTGTTGCTTCTTCTTTTTTCAATATAAACAATTTTCTTGACTCAATCGTGGTGTTTTCATTTCCAGTGTAACTTTCAATTAGATATAAGTGGGCTACTAAATAGACTACTGAAGGCAAATTTGACAATAAATAGCTTATATTGACAACTGATTGTGACCTTTCCCCAACAATTTATTTTGCTTCCAACAGCGCATCTGCGTAACTGCAATAAAAACGGTTACAATTTAAAAAAAAAACTAAGTTCTCCAAATTGCATGTATTTTGTTTGTTTACTGTGTTTGTTTAATGTTAAATTTTGCTGGAACTTAACCACTTAACTGTGCCAAAGATGGTAAGACAATTAAAAATCGTGGGACGAAAAATTAGCAATCATTTCCTTCGTTCCAATTGGCCGTTGATCCTGCGGCAAAATCATAAATTTCGTGACCCCGAGAGCCAATTGAACACTCCACCGTCGGCGAAATTAAAAGCAATAAGCATCTCGCTCTCATTCAATTACCTCGTCGAATTAATTAATAAGTCCCGATTGTGTTTGTGTGTATTTGTAACTTGAACTTGCTTGTGCAATTCAATATCGGTCGACGCCAACATTACTTTCTCCTTGCCATTCGGTTTCTCTGGGCTTCTCTTGCCCCCTTCCCCTCGTCGTTGCGTTTACAGAGTCATACCTGCTCGGATAAATTTGGCTTCTATTCCAGGTACAACGCAAAAATACCCACTTGATCTTTCATTTACATTTTTCAATCTATTTTGTACACTTCTTGTTTATATTTGTTATGTACACAAATTGTTACTGAAAGTGTTAGTTGCTCAAAGGTCACTCTTTGGTTCACAAAGATTATTTATTTTATATTTTCATTCTTTATCATTTTTTAATTTAAAAACAAACTTTTACCTGTTTGTTTATTTTTTGTTTCATTTGTTTTATTTCATTTTGCTTTTTTCGTCTCAAAACATAAGTCGTCATACACGACTTGTGTAGGTATAATTTTTATCTTTACATTTTTTGTCACCATTGACCTGTTCCATGGCCAGCGACATTCCCGAATACTCGATTCTATATAGACGCCATTTTTCACAACTGCCAAACTGGGAGAAGTTTGATCAACTTTCGGGCTCGCCGGAATAGACAATGACATCTTGACGATTGTGGCATCAACAATGCCGGAAATCGTTGCTTTTTCCGAACGAGTCATTACCTGAGCTATTCCAAGAAACTGGCTCGGAAAAATTCCGTTGCTTTTGTATTTGGAAACCCGAGGTATTCCGGTGTAAAGGGTTCTCCCTCTCTTTCTCCCTCTAATGTTTACAGGAACAGATAACCCTATTACAAAATTTTGATACAACACAGAGGATAATACATCTACAATAATCTAAAAAACATTATTTGGCTCTAAAAATTAACTTGTTTGTAAACACAAAAACTAAAACTTTACCTCCCATTTTGTACTTTAACTCGTAAAATTTGTTTATTTGTTTAAAATGCTTCCAAACGAAGGTCATTTAAATTTATAAACTGAACAAAACATTGCATTGCAAATTTTAAAAACACTTTCTTGTTTTCAACTGTTTATCCAAGGTTATAGATGTTTACAAACAACAATGAAACTTCTTATTTTGCCGTCCGATTGTTTATATCGAGACAAATTGATCGCTAACAATCCCACGAAAGTACGATCGTATTTTTCACATCGGCATTTGCATAATGAAATGGCTCGTGAAATAATACGGATTTACACTCTTCTCAATTTATCCTGCCTCTATTACCTCGGCCAATTGCACTCGTATGATTTGTACTTGCACTCCAATCAACACCGAAACAATACACCGTTCGTAAAAAAAGGCGGGAAAAATTATTAGCCGGGATAGCAAAGAGAGAAAGGGAGAAAGACAGAGAGAACGAGAGAGAGAGGCCTAAAAAAGATGAGAGAAAAAGAGGGGAGGACACGAGTTCTCAGACGAGAAATAATGAATTAAACAAACAAAAGAGAAGTCTAAACAAAAGGGGGACACGAACAAAAACAAAAAAGAAATAATACAAGTAAAAAAAAGATGATGAAAACAAAAGAGTGTGAAGTGGTGGGGGCGGTGGTGGTGGTAAGAGCTATTGAGAAGGACGAATTTGAGCGGGTCCGACGCCACGGCGCATTGACAGTGTGGATTATCGGCACATGCGCCCTTCCACCAACGAAAAGCAGATAGCCGGCGGCATGTGAAAAAGCATCGCATGCGAGTTAACGCGAGCAGTCGAGCAGAGTGTGGCCTAGGCGGCTGTACCTGCGTGAGATTTTCTATTGGCGCCGCCAACCCTCGACTGTTCGACCATATAAATACGACGCCGCCGCGTCAAGGTCGTCCGGGACAACCAAGGTGGGTACTTGTTTGTTTGTTTTTTGTTTTCATCATTTCCGCATCCCCTCGCATCGTCCATCACGACTGCCTATTAGACGTCCTTCCTTCTGGACACTGCGAGACTGTGATCCAATCAATAATAATGTGTTGACTCCGACTCGCGCGTACACGTGAACTTGATTGGCTCGGAGAGTGCGTACCCTTGACAATTCATAAAGTGATTCGCGCTAATTTGCCTTGTTCCGAGAATCCATTCTGTGTATATACATACCAATTCCACAAAAAACATTTTCGTTTTTTTTCAAAAGTGTAAACAAACTGAGTGAACAGAGAGGAAGGACGATTTTCCGGGAACCGCTATGTAAACAATAAAATGTTCAACTGAGAAGAAAGACGAAACCAAGAAACAACAGCAAAACCAAAACAATCAAATGACCTTTAGAGTTATTATTTTGAAGATAGAAACGAATAAATGACAAACAAAAGTTAGCACGAGGGACACAGACAATCAAAACCATAACAATGATCTCGCGGGATATAAACAATCGGCATTCGTAAATCATAAACAATGAGAATGAACAAAAAACGGGAAGAGAAATGAGTAAAAATAAGGTCGTAAACATTGACGGACACCTAAGGAGGCAATAAATGTTGATCGAAGAGCATGGATTTATTGCAGATTTTATTGCGGTTTCACTCTGGCGTCGCTTTCCCAAGCCTCAAAAGTGATACATTTATTCATGTCGACCAATTATATATTCTCTGAATAACTGTTTATTTTTTCTTTGAAAAAATGAATAATAATAATAATAATAATAATAATAATAATAATAATAATAATAATAATAATAATAATGAATCCTCGATGAGCGACGGAATATAACAATCGTCAAAGTAGTTCAGAAGGAGTAACGAGCAAGAACAATTGAGCCTGGTACGGTCGTCACTCACACAGTCGCAAGTCACGTTTCCCTGGCGCAATTTCTTATTTACCGCGTCCGTAACGCGTTACGATTGTAAACAAATCGTCTGGGGAGGGACTGCGATGACCCCGCCGGCAATTTGCCGAGCTCGCGGTCGGGCATAGATGAATGTTTTGTGGCGACGCACCGCCGGGTAAAAGGTTAGGTGTGATTTATTTTACCACGCTCTTCGTGACCCGAACAATTCGAGAGTTCGCGACGATGGCAGTTGGAAACTGAATTGTGATTTTTTGAGGTTATTTCAACAATCACCCATCCGAGTAATAGATAAAAATAAGAAGAAAAATCAGAAAAGTTTTTCATATAAGGTGGTAGCACCAGTTATTGACATCTTCAACCGGTCATCTTAAACAACTTGAACTTCATATATAATGTCAACAAACAAAAGAAAAATGAAGGAATTCATGCAAACTAAAAGTACAAGAGAGAGTTCGTAACAAATATTTAGAATATAAAACAAGTAGCAGAACTAGTTAGCTTTGGTTCTCAATCATCCTGAAGAGCAATGTTGTTTCAGAATCTAAACGATGAATTGAAACTGCTGACATCGAAGCATCCGGCCAGCAGATGACGCTAATAAGTGAGATCGCGCCCGGCGGTTATAACGATTAGTTTTGTTCCTCGCGAAATAATGTACTTGATACCGAGACGCGGCTTCGGCCGTATGTTCGTTCTCTTGGTGATTGTGGTTTCGGTGTTGCTGTGCCTCTACTACGTAAGTCACATTCAGACGACACCGTCGGACAACGGGGAATCGGAGGAGAGAGAGGCTCCATTGGTCTTCAACGAGGGCTTTGAGCGTTCTAGCCCAAGGAATTACGTCGACCCGGACGGCAAGCTGTTTGCTGCCATGTGCCCCAGGATTATCTCAGCCAGGGCTGACATCGACACCCAAGTGGAGTTTGACAAGTTTGATTTTCAGGTAGATTCACCTAAAGCCGATAAGAAACTTGATTGCAAAAGTTGACGACGCCTTTTTTCTCATTTTCATCCTTTTAATCGCATTGCAGCCTTCATGGACGAAGAGTCGCGAGTACTGGGATGACAGTTTTGAAGCTCGTTACGCTGAATTAAGAAAGGACCCGAGTAGACCACCGTTGAAGGTAAGAGACGACAGAGGGATTTGCGAGATTAGAGACTAACCGGATTATACTTTTGCAGGTAATCATAGTTCCTAACAGTCACACGGACCCGGGCTGGCTGAAGACGTTTGAGCAGTATTTTCATGGGTCTACTAGAAGTATTCTCAATAATGTCGTTACTAAACTCACCGCCTGGCCCAACATGACTTTCATCTGGAGTGAAGTCTCGTTCCTTTCCCTCTGGTGGGATAGGTATGTACTATTAACTTCAATGACTAGTTATTTTTTGCAAGGGACTGGGAAAGATCTCGCATCTATAGCAGAAACGATATTAAAATTAAAAGTCTAAAATGTCTATTTCTCACTCTAAAAATGTGAGAAATAGCTATGTGAACCACACATTTTCAGGAAGAAGGAAGATATCCACAGGTAAGACAAAATAAAAGAAAAGATCAGGGATTTTCCACAATAAAAAAGAATCAAACCCAAGATTCGAACCAGTGACTCATAAGAAACCAGCTGATCATCCTCTCCACTTAACTGAGACTGATTATCAAAGCATATTGAGAAAGACACTCATTATCGATAACCCTACACATTCATAGAAAGGCAGTACATTCGAAACTCGGCTATGTATCCGACCCAAAATACGAATTCTAACGCCTAGCTAACCAAAAAAGGAGAAGATTTTTAGCTCGCACGTATGCGCAGGTTGATAACAACACATACACATACAATTGTACACGACAACAAAAACAGGTAATGTTTATAAAATTTTCCAAAACCAACGGGCGAATTCTTTATAATCGAATAAGTTGTAATAGACAATTTGAATTGTTTGTTTATTGTTTATATAAATAATGAAAGAAGTGACAGCGAAAAAAAGGTAATTAATTATTAATCTGGTTGAAATTGAGAAAAATTATGTTTGTTGAATATCTGTCAAATTCAAACGCGTGCGCACTTGAATTTGAAAGCAGTATTATAGGTTAGAAGAGCAGGGATAAAGCTCTTGAGAGGAAGCGGTAGCTGGCCGATATGATATAGCTAGCAGGTTGATGAGTAGTTGAGCTTTGAGAGTAAAATACTTCAGTGATATTTTTTAAACATGAAACTTGGTAAATCGTAATTGAATTTTGATTAAATAAACTATTTTAGTAAAGACAGATTCACTATAATAAAGCCACTATGAATGTGTAGGGATAAAAGTATACCTCTCATGTTGATATTATAAATTATATAAATACTAGAATTTTCAAGGCGCGCTACGCGCGCCCTTATCACTTCGGGCGAAATAAAGCGATGACACATGAACTTAGGCAACGGTCCGATCCGCGGCTCACTTAATCCTCAACACAACTTTTTAACTGTGGACTAGAATGTCGAGCGCGCTTCGCGCGCTCTCCTCCATCAGATTTTGCAATTTTACAAAATGAATTTAAATACCTCGGCGCGCGCTGCGCGCGCGCCTTTGTTTCGATTCCCGATTTTCCTAGCGATCCTACATGTCAAATGTCAAATTTTTGCGACCCGTCGAATTTCGAATTTCGAATGTATTCAAACCGGCCTGTC
>JAQQRF010001597.1:0-10307 GCA_030523145.1 Trissolcus brochymenae | reverse complement strand
CATTTAGCACTCCCACAGGTGGGAGTGCTATGTCGGCACTGGGCCGGCCCGAAGAACCGCCGCTACCGCCGGCAGCAACGACGGCCGTACATAGGGAGGTTGCCAGGCCCGACAACTGTCAATGTCTTCTTCGGGTCCTGGCAACCACAACACCTCCGTCGCTAAATGCACACAACACTCTTACACACACATTAAAACACAAAACAACAAATAACATGTCAAAACAACAAAAACAACATGACAGCATGCAACACAAAATTCAACAACAACATGCATAACAAAAAACCTTATTACAAATTTAAAAAAACCAAAAAAAACAAACGTCACAGTCAACAAAAACAACACCATTTAACAAACAAAAAACCAAAAAAAAACATTTCACAGCCACAACAACACAGCCACCAAAACTAACACCATTTCAACAAACAAAAAACCAAAAAAAAATTGCACAGCCAATTAATATAATAAAATTTTCTCTTTCAGCCACCACAAAATCCAGCCACCACACAGCCAGTATTAAAAAAAATGTGATAATTAATTAATTATAAAAACTAAATTATAAAACTAAATAAATAACTACAATAAATATAAAAATCTGTCCATTTATTGTCCAAAAAAAAATGTCTCTAAGGGGGTCGGACGCAGCGGCGATAATTTTTTTTAATATAAGGAGATAATCATAAACCATTTACAATTTCACTTTATCATACGTTCTAGGGACCTAAAATACTTCATTTGTACAACATTTGGCAAGGATTCGTTTAGTAGTTTCCATTTTAGCCATTTTGAAGTCAGGTCTCCTTAATGCATTACCTATGTGCAACGTTACCCCTATATCAATTAATAATTTTTTAAGATCACTCAGATACACCTCCGCAAACCGTCGACTTGACAAAGAAAATAATTTTCTAATTCTGATCGGATCAAGACTAACTATTATCGACACCTCCCTGAATATACAGACATTGAACATTAACGACTTTCGACTTCGATTCAATGACAGTTAAAATACAGCTACACTTCTTGCAATCATTACAAAAGAAAAAATACACATAAACAATATATTATCCATTTTTTCCGATCACGTCGAAGCCGTAATGAGCCACGCAAAAATTTATATTAAAAATGACAACAGGCTAGATCAAAACGAAGCTGAAACAATAAAAAAAACCTTATTGATTCAACAACCCGCAATCATTTTTTAAATTCACTTTGCCCTGAAATTGGAACGAGAACCAAAATTTCAAATCCAAACACAATCATTTCAGCAATCATAGCCGCGATTGAAGTAGAAAATACACTTTTCCAAGACCGACCATACACTTCACAAGTACAAAACGTCGAACAGATGATTGCTCTTCAAAGACCAAACTTATTTTGTCGAATTCACGGATATTGCGGCCATACAACAGATAACTGTCGCGATGTGTCTGCAGCCATAAACAATCTAAACTATCGTCTACAAAACACTCAAAATCGAAAATCAAATAGGTCACATGTACGCTTTAAACACATCAGCAAATCCAGTAAACATCGCAATATAAAACCAATGCCGATCAAGATAAACCTCGCGTATTAGTACTCTTAACAGTCAACCGAAACGATTGTGCCGAGAAAATTTTGAAAGAAATCGATCTTAAACATTTAGACGAATACGAGCGTGACGAAATTATAAAATTACACACCACGCCGACATATTCCACCTCAAAAACGAACAATTATCAGCGACAAACGCTATAGAACATACAGTTGAACGACCCAACTCCAGTACGCGCAAAATTATACCGATACCCCCCATTTCATCGCAAAGAAATACAAAAACAGACCGACGAACTACTAAAATAAAGAATCGTTTGTCCTTAAAAAGTCCTTATTCGTCGTCCAGCCTGGATTGTAGTCAAAAAACCAAGACCAGGAGCACCACGTTGTCGAATGGTTATCAACTACTGTGCTCTGAATGTAAAAACAATTAACATACAACAAAACAAACATAACAGATCTTACTGACGCGTTACAAAAAGCTTAATATTTTACAATAATTGATCTCGCTGATAGTTTTCATCAAATTCCAATGGCCAAAGCAGACAAACACAAAACAGCTTTCTTTATTCCTGGCGCACACTTGATATCGTTTTGGAGATATCGAGTGGCATTTTATATTTTCTCCTTTTTTAATGTTTTTGATCTTAAGTAAAAGAGACTAAATTTATGTCAAAAAAGGTTGGGGCCCTAAAAAGGGCCGATGGGTTTGGCTGCAGTTCTTGGCTAATTTAATTGGTTGAGGATAGGGGCCACCCTGGCGTCGATAGCGGCCAGTTCCCTAACCAGCGCTTCGCTTAATTCTTCAAGTTCTTTCATTGAGTCCCTGGACCTGGGGGTGGGGGTGGGGAGGCGGTGGCATAAGGCATTTATCCTCCTCTTCCTGGGTAGCCCTCCGTTACATGTAGAGTGGCTGCGTCAGACGTAGATCGGGCCAGGTCACGGGGTCTATCGCTTCCTTCGGAGTGGGCTGGTAAGTGTGTTGCTTCAAGTTAAGATATAACTTGTAATTCTGGGTTTGGTGTGGACTACGGGCAAAATAGGTGGAGGAGTGTTGGTTGGGGTCGTCGGTGGAGTCGTTGGGGGGGTAGGCGGTGAGTCCGTTGAGGTGATTGCTGCAACCTCCTGGTCCTCACTCGTACGTTGGCGTTTTGGCTCAAGTAGAGCCCGCTGGCGTCGTCCTTCTCTCTTCGGCATCTCGTCTTCGAATGATGGGCGTCATGGTGAGATCCGTTCTTTTATAGAGGCTATCTCACGGGGATTGGTGGGGATAGAATTGTTTAGTGGATACTTGGAGCAGGCCTAGGCCGCTACCGTAGGGATAGTTTAGATGGAGAGGTTAGGTTTACGGAGCTGGCCGTGGCCGCTGCCGTTATTGCGCCCTGACTTTGTCCCTGGTCGTGATGTTGTCCTGGGGTCGGGGCTGCTCTTTCAAGGGTAGTCTTTTAGGTTACGTGCGGAGCTAGCCGTGGCTGCTGCCGCTGCGGTTTCCTAGCGTGGACTGTTCCTCCTTCGGTCCTGGGCGGCCTTATATCGCTTTGTCCGAGTGGTGGGGGGGAAGACAAAAAGAATCCGATTTGGCTGGCACGAGCGAGTTCCGCTCGTGTCCCCCTTAGCGGCGGATTCCCGAAGCTTCTCTTCAAACGGCCGACGCCAGAACGCTACCTTACCGACTGCAGTTCTTTATTTTATTTTTGATCATAAAATGGTTTATTGCACACTTAAAATTTAATCGGTTACCATTCGGTCTTATAAACGTGCCTACAACATTTCAACGACTTATGGACACAACATTAGCAGGAGTAATCGGCATAGACTTAATAGTCTATATGGACAACGTAATAATTTTTTCAAGAACAGTTGACGAAAACTCAAAGAAATTTCGAGCCCTTATCGAACGCCTACGAATGGCAAACTTGAAAATTAAACCGAAAAAATTCTCATTTCTCAAACGCAAAGTCAATTATTTAGGCTATGTTATATCTAATCATGGCGTAGCACCTGATCCAGCAAAAACTAAAGCAATCAACAAATACCCTGTACCAACAACAGTGGAAAAAATCAAACAATTTTTGGGATTAGCTAGTTACTATCGCAAATTCGTACAAAATTTTGCTAAACACACTCAATCACTAATCGACCAACATTGATGAATCCCCACAAACAATTTTATGTGAACGAAGCTACATACTTTATTTTTCCACTGCAGACTGTAATATGAATATCGAAACCCTACGTTTACTTTTCGAAAAATCTGTTATATCAAAACACAAACTTTTATCACAAGACCCAGAACTAGGAAATGTTATAACCACAACGCACGGTGAAACGCAATACGTAGGAATAGTTGCCAAACGAAAATTCGGACGAATTCGTCATCACGACTATCTTCTCGACTGATTAAAAACTTGAAAAGCATTACTCGTTAGGTACGAAATTCAAGATCTATTACTCCCCTATGATGACCAATTATTCACGAAATCAGAATCGGACATAATAAAAAATGGAATACATTTGGTGTTCAGAGACACACACCGACTTTTTTTTATATATGAAGGCAAAATAATAGTTCCTTTACCCGACCCGACATTATTGAAGAACACCACTTTTTTTATTTTATTATTATTTATTTTTAAAGAACAAACATAGCAAGTGGACACGAAGGCGTAAAAGCAACTTATGACAAAATTAAAAACCACTTTTACTAGAGAAACGTGAAAAAAGATATCGGAGATTTTCTAAAAAGATGCTATAACTGCCAAAAGTATTAAGCATCAAGAATGAAAACAAAAGCGCCAATGGTCATTACCGATACCTGCTCTGACAGCTGGAAAAAGTCAGTCTTGACATTAACAGACCTAATTGAGATCAAAGCAAAGAAAATTACAAATATCTTTCAACCATTCAGGACGGTCTCACAAAATTTTCTCTTGCCATCCCTCTAGTTGAAGCTGCAGCCACTTAAATAGCAAATTGCTTGCACATAATTTTATAAGCAAATGTTCCTCAACATTCCTTACGGATAACAGAGCATGTTTTATTTTAGAACTAAACAAACAATGCGCAGAAATTTTCAAAATTAAACACTTCCTATGCAGCCCCTATCACCCTGAATCAAATGGAGCACTCGAACGCTCACATTATGAACTAACACAATATTTAAAATGCTACCTCACGATTGAAAAAGTCTGGGCCAACCTGATTCCACCAATCCAACCCGATATACCACCACATTACATTTTCTAACCCTGAAATGCTCTTTCGACTAGAGCATATTTTTTATTTGCGTTTGCTGGGACTTATTAACTCATTTCGTTTTATATCTTAGGAAAAAACAACCAGCGGGTCTGGGTATCAACACCCAGACCTAACCCAGAAAACCCAGCTATTGAACCCACACCTTAAGCCCCTGCTATAGAAATAGTAACTGTATATATAGGATATATACAGAAAATTGAGCTTCCACCAATATTCCAGAGTTGGAAAATCGAAAGAAATAAGTGTAAAGTAAAAAGTAAAGTAAAAGTAAGTCTAAACTGGTTTAGAGATTTTTCATATAAGTTCGAACATAGTTTAAACATGTTTCAGGGAACTCTCCACGAAAATGGCAATTTTCGTAAATTTCAGTGCATTCGCCTTAATATTTTGATGATTAGTAGAGTTCAGTCCCCTAATTAATAAACTGCATTGAAAACCAAAAAAAAAATAAATTGTTCATATGTTATTAACAAACAAATGTTCAAAAACGCCGATTTCCAAAAAAATACTGGGAACTATTAACAAACAAAAGTTATGGACAATAATGTAAAATCAAGCTAAAAATCGCCAAAAAAACGTGTTTGTTTTTATTTTATTGTTCATAACTTGTTTTTTTCAATTGTTATTCAAAATCTGTCCGTATTTATTCTAGAGGAATGAATTCTGAACAATGAAAAAAAAGAAACAAATCGGATAAAAATTTAGCTCCCACCAACATTTCAAAGTTGGAAAATCGAAAAAAATAAGTTTATGAAAAAAACGTATTTTAAAGTTTCACTTCCACTTTCTGCGGTGTACATTTTTAATTGACTCAAAAATACATAATAATTTTATTTAAACTATTAATTTGCTATTTCAGCTCCATAATTGTTGTAAACAATTTAAATTGTTATAAACAATTATTATTGTTATTTATTGTTAATTAGCAAAACACAGATGATGATTGATTGTCAAATAATATCATAAAATCTAATGTTTTAAGTTTTATTTGTTATGTAACGAGGCGACAACGACTCGCTTAAATTTTAAACATTTCTTTTTATAATTAATAAATAAAGTAATTCTGAGAAAGTAAAGTGGTAAAAACTTTATTTTATAAAGCCCAGCATCCGGTCAAGACTGATGGTTTGTTGATTTATAACTTTGTATTTCGATGCGAAAGTTAATACTTGGAAAGCAATCAATATCGAACTCAAATTTAGATTTATTGAAATTTAACAATATGAACCATCACCTTGACGGACAAAGGGCCGGAAATAGAACAAGTGCGGCGCGTCGCGGACACCGATCAACAGGGCCCGCTGCGCATAAATTAGGCAAAAGGGACCTTAGACAAAAAACGCGCACTAAGATGATACGCGATGCTATCTTTGTGAGCGGAAAATCGGAAAGGTACAGAGTAATAAAGTGTAGTTTTATTACTCTTTCAAAATAAGATCTAGCTATAGGAAATACCTCATTTTTTGTCACTGATCAACCCGGTCTTCTCGAACATTCCTAATTTTATTACTTTGTTTTTCTCGACGCGGATTTACAATAGAAAATCCTCCCTCCACCAAATAAGACCCTGGTTGAGAGTCACCCAAAATTTGAGGTATGATTCAGTTCATGTTCAGACGTTTAGGAGAAACATCTCCTCCGATAGTTCGCGCTGAAAGTCGAAGTCACGGTTGTATCGTGTGACTTGTGCATTGTGCCCCTCGTGCCTTCACGCCTACCCGCCGGCCTAGTATCCGAGTATCCGAATTTTAGTTAAATAAAATAATTGTTATCAGAGTCCATTTCAAAATGTTCTTTCAACCTTCAATCCCCTTGGTAGTTAGTATTATTTTTTCTTAGGACGTTACAGTTACAAGACAGCAAAACCGCCGTAAAAGCATTTCATCCGCCTTCGTATCGATGTGCATAATTATTAATTTCATGCATTTTCAAAGAGTAATAAAAAAAATGAAAGCATCACATGAAAAAGGACACATTAAAGTATCCGAAAATTCAAAAAAAAGGTTTTTTCGTTTTTCTTTTGAAATTTCATCATTTTTGCGTTGAGAGTCCCCTTAAAAAATTACTATTTTATTCCACGGCTATTTGAGCCATTTTAGTAAAAATGCTACCGACGCCTCGCGGGATTTTGCTAACTCGGGACCTTTTACGCGTTGGACTGCATCATGTCGATGAGAACTAATCGCAATCCGCAGTCTCACTGCATTAGCAATTTCGAAAAAACTACCACACGAGGTACCTAAAGCCTCACTATTAAATACGCTGACACCACCTTCAGCGGACAGTTCAAACCTAGACCCGGTCTTGTCGACATCGGTGATAAGAAACTAAATTGTAAACGGTGCGTGATTTCTAATCAACAAATTTTACCTCGGTATAAAGTGTTTTCATTATACATAAAATATACCCTTGGGAGGCATAACAATCTATCTAACATATTTTAATTTTTGTGTGTATTATTCCTGCCAATGTGATATTTTCCAAATATGTTATTTTAGGATGTGTTATTGATGATGTACGCCTATGCACTTATAACTAACTTGTTTGTTATGTAAGCTACGATTGTAAGCTGCAGATTCGGAATCCTGAGAAAAAACAGGCTAGGGAATGTTGAGCCACGTGTGATTTTAACCCCGTCAAAGCCATAAGAATGCCATATTTTTAAAGTTCTATAAAGCAATCTTCGTTTTTCAACTTTTATTGTGTTATCAACTATGTTAAAAAAATCTAGCTGCATATTCGGAATCCTGAGAAAAAATCAAGAAAACTGTTATTCCAGGTTGACGTAATTTTGTACGGAAAACGTTCAGAACTTCAGCTCTATGCACATATTTTATAAGAAAATCATATCAAATTGACAATCTGCTCTACCTAGGCCTAGTCTGCAAACTTGCTGAAATTAGAGCAATTATGTACTGTATGTCAAACAGCTTTTGTGTGAGAGCCTTTTGTGTCAATGAATGAGAATGAGTTTCATTTAAATTCGATGAGCTAACTTCTTGACTCGTAAAGTATCATATTTTGTTTGTACTTCACTCTCAAATTAACTGTCTACTTTTCTGTACAATTTTCTGTTTTTCTTTTTATTATCACTATGTATAAATAACTATGACTTCATTGAATTTTATCTACCTCGTCGCTGTTACAGTATGTCCTATATATGCAAATAAATAATTATTATCATCTTCTTTTTCTAATCGTTTTTTGAATGTCCTTTCTTTCTTTTCTTTTTTTTATGTAAATCTTTCTTTCTCCTTTTTTTCTCCTCTCATTTAAATCCTCTTTTTTCTTTCATTTTTTTATGTATATAAATTCTTAATTCTTCATTTTTTAATAAACCCTCTTTTTTACTCTTAGTTTCTTTATTTAAATCTTCTTTTCTCTTCCTTTTTCAAGGATTTTATTTGGAAAATAATCTTTATTTTTTCCGTGTTCCTATTTCAAAGATTGTATTTCAATAATAATCTTTATTTTTTCGTGTTCCTTTTCCTTCTTCTCTTGAAACCCTTTTTTCCTTCTTTCCTTTTTTCTTGTTCTATTTATTCTTCTTCTTCATACAACGTTTCAAATTTTTCGCCATTTATCATCCTTCATACTTTGTGATTCTTTCTTCTCGTTTTTTTTTTATTTTACCCTTATTTTTCTTTCTTCTCGTTTTTACCCTAATGTTTCTTATTTAACCCTTTTTTTTCTTTTCTGGAAGCTTTCTGATTTTAATATAGGTAGATTATCATCCTTTATACTTTCTGTTTCTTTGTTTTCTTTTTTTCTTTTTTGCCATTATGTTTTCTTTATCCTTTCTTTTTTCCTTTTCTTTTATAAACCCTTTTTTTATTTCTTTTTAATCCTTTTAATTCCCCTTTTTACCCTTTCAAAAAATTATATTTCCTTCTTTTTTTTCACTTCCTTTTTTGAAATCTCCTTTTTATCTTTTTATAAAAACTTTTTTCTCTTTTTTAGTGAAAAAATTATCTTTTCCTCTATTAAAATGTATTTATTTTCTTTTTGTAAATTATTTTCAATTTAAAAGAGATATACAATAATTCACATCAATTTTTTTTTGGAGGGGCAAATAACTCCCATTTGTCTTCATTTTAAAGAAGTAAAGAACCCCTATTTGCTCCCATTTAAAAAAAAAGAAAAACAATGTTCACCCTATTTTTTCCTATTAAAGTCAGCCCATTTATTCTTATTTGTCCCTATTTTCATAGAATTAAGAAAAGAAATTCCGGCACAAACATTTCGGAAATGTTTCTTGTTTTTCATTATTATTCAAATTTATTATGAATATCATTATTTTATAATTTTATTTATTTTTTATTTTAGTTTTACATGAATAGTTATAAAGTTAGAAAACGCATTCAGCCTTTAAAGCAGATTTTAACCGAACACAAGCGTTGACAAATTTTCAACCAGCAAGACATTTTTAAAGAATCGATAGAGCATATCATAGGTTATGAACAGATTTTCGGGGAAAAAGACGTCGTTGTAAATGTTCAAATGAGAGAGGTAAAAGGTCAATTTTTATTGCTGGAAAGTCTATAGCTCATGTTTTCTAATGAGATTATCCATAATGAAGTGTAATTCTATGTAAGGAGTTATTGCAAGAAACAAGACGTAATATTTAATCTAATTTAAGTTTTTTCCTGGTAAAAAAAGAATAAATCACAACAACAAATTTGTATCACCGGTCATCGCGTATCATGAGGAATTTGGAAACGCTTTAGGCTCACGTACAGGAACCTGCGTGATCGGTCAGCGTTCTCGTATATACCGTGCATTCTAACCCAATATGTATCTTAACTCGTATATATCTACACTGTTTTGATTTTTGTAAAGACAGACCGAAAACGATTCGGCAATAAAGCCACTTTTAAACATTTGTTAGAAGAACTGAATAACCTTTATCGTACCGGTATCGCGTTACAGCATTCAGGTGGGAATCATGTATTCATTTTGAGTCAGTTTTAATCGAAGAAAATCATTATTGTCAAATTTGTCACAATAGCAATGTCAAATTGGAAGTTATATTCCGAGAAAATGAGGTTTCGTTAAAAAAAAAAAAAAAAAATTTACAGTTCCGATGTATTTGCGTCAATTAAAATCTAATTAAAACAGGTATAACAGAAGTGTGGTGCTTCAATGAGGTAACGACGTATCACGGAAATGAGAATATTGTTGTTGATTTGCATTGCATAATCTCCCAAAAGGCATATATTGTATAAAATGGAAGTAATTTCAAATACTTTTTCTTTCTCAAATACTTCTCATTTAATGTAGTTTATTTGTAAATAAATTTTTGAATTTGTTAAAATTTTCGCGCTAGTAATTGCTCCCTCCAAGGTCAACATCTTGGGTATATGAACAACCCGGAAAATTATAATTTATATAATTTATAATTTAATTATAATATTGACAAGCACCCAACCCTCCTGACAAATGTCATAAATATTTAATCTAAAAATAATAAACAAAGAGCAACACTCGATTCTAACCTAACTCTCTCAACT
>JAQQRF010001596.1:0-10156 GCA_030523145.1 Trissolcus brochymenae | reverse complement strand
TGAGAAATATTGAACACGTGTTTTCCAGTTTTTCGATCCGATGAAAATTTCGCGAGATATTCACTTGTCTCAACTTAAAACGACCACCCTGTATATTATCATGTCCGCGATTAACGTCAAATTAATTTATTTATTAAAATGGATAATTCTTATTAATTAAGGGCGTTGGTCGTGCATCTGTGATGCATCCGCGTCTACAACTTCATATTGAGCAATACTATAAGATATCTCATAACTCACCTGCTCGTCGATCGGCCCGGTCAGTAAATTATTCCACATATTATACTCGTTCATCGCTTTATGTCGCAAATGCTCGCGGATTTAACCGCGGCACGCTAAGAGAATGAACGAATATACAATACATTGAGTTTTCGTTATTGAGAGTTTGCAATGAGTGGACTATATATTGACTATGCCGTGCTCAGCTGATGTGGCTCGGGATGCTGATGGATCAGGGAGAGGCGTTGACAACAAAAAAAAAAACTAATTTGATTAACACTGTGCAAATTTTATTGTCACAACTAAGAAGTATAAGAATAGGTTAATTTTAAACAAAATACCAGGAGCTGCCAACAACTAACGGCAAGAGCTGATTTGCGGAAGATCGATTTCACTGCATCTTTGTAGGTAGGGAGAGCGGCAATAGCCGTGTGAGCGCCTGTCTACGAATGAATTTCTCCCTTGTCAGTGTAGGTGACAATCCTGAATTTGTGTGTTAGACAGAGATGAATGAGAATATTTGACAAGCATGAATGAGAAATAAAGCAGAAGCGATTTATATTCCAAAACAAAAAACTAATCAATACAATGAAATTGTGCAGATTATAACGTAGGTTCAGTGAAAAGGAATTTGCAGAGTTTGGTAATGGGTCTTGTGAGTTAGGTGTGGTTTTCGTGTGTAGTTCAACTTCCCTCACGAGATTGTCTGGTCCCGTATGTGTGGCAGTCATTCCAGCCAGTCCCTATTTTCTAATGAGTGTCACTCAACTCCAGATTCGCGTGATGTAGTCTGGCAGAGTGATTGTCGACTCTCGATTGATTATGACCGTGTGACCGGCATCGCAGGCCACTTCTGTCAAGTCATAGACTAAGTCGTCTGTTGCCTGAGTCTCTCTCTGCAGTTTAGCCGAGTCTGGGCCCTTCCACCGAAGTTTGGAGCTCATCAGCTCTTGGGCAGAAAGACCCCTAAAATGTAAGTCAGCCGGGTTGAGTTTTCCGTGTACATGATACCAGGGAACCTCAGGGAGTAAGGTTTGAATGTGACTAACTTACGCCTGTCTGACCTGGCTCAAAAGCTTGGCAAGTAGCAATGGTCCACAGAGCTCGAGACGGAATATGGAGACAGTCTTGATAGGTGTTACTCTGCTTTTCGCTTATACGAGATGCGACTTTACCTCTCCACTGCTATACTCTACTCTCAGGTACACTGCCGCTGAGTAGATTCGTTTAGAAGCATGACTGTAGCCTTCTTACTTCGTAATGACTGCCTGGTTACCAACTCTGATAAATCGGGGTATGGTAATTGTTTGCAGTGTTGGTAGTTCTGAGTAGATGGCTGCCACTCTTTTTGGATCTTTTCAAGTACGTTGGTGTCATCCCACTCCAATTTTTCAAGTCATAGCGTCTGCATGATTACTTTGGCTCTGATGACGAATGGCGAGAGCCATCTAAGAGGATCATAAAGCTTCGGAGTGGTAAACAAGAATGTTCTCTTGTTAATTAAGGTTGAGTTCACTGGGTGCACCTCAATGGAGAAACTGTCTGTTTGAGGAGACCAAATAATTCCAAGTACAGTTTTAGTTTCGTCACCTGAAGGCTCGATGTAGAAGGCATTCCTTGACACATCAGGGAGCAAGGAATCAGAGTTGGCTAACCATTTCCAAAGTTCAAGGCATCCTCGTTGTAGTAGTTGCTCCACCTGGTCTTTCTTCTCCTTGGCGGCCTCTTCAGTGTCTGCACTCAGCAGGACATCATCTACATAGATGCCATCTTCGAGTGGCCCAACGGCTCATGTCCATGCTGATTCACCAAGTCTCTTATCACTTGGTGAATCAAGGAGAATCACAAGGTACGGCGCAGGTCGCGTACCTTTCGTGACAGTGGTCAGGTTGTAGAATTTGAGCAGACTGTTGAGCGCATCACTATATACATTGGTACATTCTATCATCAAGATGTATGACGATATGCCTAAACATATTAGTATTGTCAGACTCCAGGACAATAGGTGCGGACGCCAGTTGGAGACTACGACAGATATGTCGTTCTGCAGTTTAGCTCTTGCACAAAGCACGTCGTTCAATAAAACTCCTTCTCTGGTGTCACTGAAGGCGTTGAACACTTCACATAGCTTAGCGGTCAGATGATCCTCACGGACCACTGCGTGATGTGGCCGGAAAACACAGGCCAGTTTAGGATCATTTGCATGCATCTCTCGCAAGTGGCCATGGCTTCCGTACTCCCTCATAAACTCGTCATATTGCTGCCAGAGCTCAGGAGATTTGTCGAGTCTACGTGAAACTCTTCGCTGACAGGCTGTAGCAATGGATCTAGACTCGTCCAGGCTCAACTTGGCCTCTTCCGACTTGAACGGCAATCTCATGCAATAGCGCCCGTCCTTGTTTCTTGTAGTGGTGTTGCGAAAGAGATTTTTGTCGTCTTGATAGGTCGGGACAGTATCCAACCAAACAAATGGCTTGAGCCGTGACCTTGCTTGCCCGAGGCGTATGAGTCCTTCTTACATGAGTTGGCCCAATATGTCAGCGTCCAGCAGGAGATCAACCTTGAGATCGGCACCTGGATCGGAATCGGTTAGAATCAAATTATTTAGCTCACCATGGTGATGAGAAGTGATCTGCTTTGGCTTGTAGTTCGTGATGTGTTGAAGCACGTAGACCGTGTGCTCGAAACCGCGAGAGCCGTCGTGAACTGCCGAAATTTGAAAGGACGTTGAGTGTCGTATCAGTACGGTCTGTTTCCCCTGAAGGCCACTGATTGTCACTTTTGACTTCCTCCGAGGTAGCTGTAGCGTCTGCACTATGGAATCGCTGATGAAAAAGGTCTCTGCTCTGGTATCTATCAGCGCTCGAACTATGTCTGTTCGACCCTGCTAAATGTGCACTTACATGAGAGCTGTAGCCAGAAGCACTGTGGTACACTCAGGAGTGTTGTGAAGGTTCACCTTGTCTGGCAGTTGAGTTTCCTCGGCCTCTTCTTCAGAATGGTCATATTCTGATTCATGAGTGACAACGTTGGTGGATTTGTTGTCGGTGTCATAACGCAGCAGGGAGTGGTGCTACCTTGAGCAAACTCTGCACGTTCCCTTGCTGCGACAATCCTTCCGGTGATGCCCGCCGAAGAGACAATTAGCGCTTAGGTGCTTTTCACGCTGTGCCTTGTACCTGTCAGAGATACTGTGTGCTTTGTCTGATAGATGAGGTGCGGCTGTGAGCAGTACCTGCATTCTGCCTGAGTTTCTCTAGTTGCTGCATTAACTGATTTAAACCCATTGGTGTAGGGATCCTTGTTTTCTTCTCTGGTGAGGTCCAGGCTCTCGAGTATGCGTATCTGATGTATGAGGAAATTGTTGAACTCCTGAAACGTTAGATATTCTGTGCTGCTGGCTAACGACTTCTCCCAAACTTCTCGAACCCTTTGCATAGTTCTTGTACCGTCATATGTACGAGAAGAGTACCCAGTACTCGGTGTGTAAATCTAGTAGCTTGAGGGAGTCCACGGAAACATTCAACGTTAGATGAAAGCTCTTCAGTTTCTCGAACATGTCTTGTCCTACTGCAGAGTTGTTAGTTTTTGCAAATGTTGAGAGATGAGCGCCCTTTTGTTTTCGTATCGGTTCTTGAGTGTTGTCTACGCCACTCTGTAATTTGCGTCAGTAACGAAGATTACCCTGATCAATTGAGCGGCTTCTCCTTTAAGCGAGGCTCTCAGGTACTGTAGCTTGGCACCGTTGGATAATTTAGGGTGAGGGGCAACTGTAGCTTTGAACATGTCAGCAAACCTCTGCCAATTCTCATAAGCGCTATCGAATGTCGTGAGCTCGAGCTTGAGCAGGCACAAGGATATGGCGTCATCTCGATGTATCGTTGCTGCCTGTCAGGGCAAGGGAGCTTAAAATGTCTTTCTAATGATGGTAACTTCGTTGATTCGCTACACCAAGGTTGACTCCAACCTGTCAGCCAAGGTTCCTTGTTTCTGTGTCAACGATTACTTCGAGATGTTCATCGACAGCTTTTGCTTTCTCGACTTGTCCATTATGATATGAAAGTCGCTCTTACAAAACTTCCAGACTGTATGCACTTCCTGTCTCGACGTACACTTCCAGCTTCCTGGTGTTGCGATAGGCTGCACGTACGTTTTCTATGAGAGTTTTGATCTTGACGCGATCCTCTGCTTCGTCCAGAGAAACGCTGTACTCCCTTTCTTGCGCAGCGGTGGCGCAGCAAACTATCTCGCGCCCGTGCGAGTACCGACCGAGCTCTGCCGTTATCTAACAACGACAAATGCATCCATGAATAATGCCACCACTTTCGTCTTGGAGCTGCAATCGCGGAGCAACCAATTATTATATAAACACTTAATTTTCAGGTTTTTCGATATGCCCTTACCAGAAAATTAAAAATTTACTGATGCAGTGATACCGCGGATACTGATGATTTCTCCCTGAAACATGACACGGTCCCTCACGATTATGGTATCAAAATGGCGTAATTCCGCGAGACGTTGGCAGCTTTTCTGCCGAAAAGGTACGGTGGACGCGGAATAATGCAATATGGAATATTAACAATAAAATACTATAATTTATAATATAATAAAATGGGGGTTATTCTGGACATAACAGTTGCCTCTCCTTGTGGTGACACGAGGCTCTTCGCGCGAAGTTGTAAGAATTTGCCAAGATTCAGAATGTATAGAGGAGAAAAAAAATTGTATTAAACGTAGAAGTAGATATTGAGTTTTTGAATGTGTTGTGTTGTTTGTGTTTTATTTGTGTAATTTTATTAATGATGCGTGATTTTTTTTTCTTTTTCAATTTCAACCTAGGTCATAAAAAATTATCTTGTAGAAATATTGGCTTGCATTTTAGGTCGTCCTATACGACTAACGTAGCTCTGTTGACGAATTGTGTCTTTTTCAGATGATCAACGATGTCCAGATAGATATATTATCTAGTTTGGTATATGATAAGGTGCCAATGACAAGTATGGTGAATACTGATTAAGGTCAGATTTTTTATGTGTAGACCTCATGATCATTTCGGCACCTGTGAACATGGACAAGCAGCAAAGATAGTTGTTTGGTTTAAGTCTAACTCATGTAATCAAGTAGTAAGACCTTTCTGGAACATCGCGAATTAATAAATTTGTCATATTAGTGCAATAATAACAAAGTGCATTAATACAGGGTGAGTCAGAAGTTCCGGAACGGTCAAATATCACGAAAAATTGTTGGGAAAACAAAAAAACACGTGTCAAATATTTGTTGAATCCCTGTTCTACGATATTAATCTTGACCCTCTACCCCCACCCCCTGGGGGTGGGGGTAGAGGGTTTTTTCTTGCAGATTTAGGTTTTTCGTTGAAAAAGAAGAAAGTTTTATCCGAACAATTTTTTCGAATTCATGACTGATGTCGCTGTAATGGGTCAAAATCTTTCTGGAGTTGAAATTTCAGAGTTCACGCAGTAACTCTTGAAATGGTCATTGGATTAAGAAAAAAACACTAGGTAGTCAATATTTCATGACCCAGGAGCAACGACGTGGACGTAGTAGTTTTCTGTTCCTAACGGGGTGCTTTTTTAAGTGAGTCCCTTTGCCTCTCACTGTCAAAGTGCTTGTCCCTCACTATTAGGGTGCTTCCCTAATTGAGTGAGTCCCCTTGTCTCTCACTTTCGGGGTGCTGAAGTATCTTTAATGGAGCGATTGTTCAAATTGTGCCCCTCCTTGCTCCAAACAGTATGTCACTATTTGGTAAATGCTTGTCGTGACATTTTCCTACATCTCCGTACGAGTTTAATTTTGTACAGATGGTACTTGTATTCTTTTAAAATCTTAATTACCAATTCTTGACTAATTCCAACTTGCTGAGCTACTTTCCTAGTAGAAAAATTAACATTTCCCTGTGTTAGAAATTCCGGCACATGTCTTTAAATTTGAATCTTTTTCCCGCCGTTTCGCGCAGAGGGCAGGTAACGCCACTCAGGCGTTACGTGCACCTCCATGTTCGATTATATGCCACCAGGAGGCACTATCGCGCCATTTTTGGGTTTCTCACAATCAGTTCAACAAATGATCAGTATATATTGGACTGCTTGGCCCACAATGATCACTTCACTCCAGTGACTAGAGAGCCTAGCATCCATTAGGATCAAGGCATTTTTGAGGCTATACGCCTACCGCTGCCGATCAGCGAACCCTTCCCCTGCGACTTTTGTGAGCTAGTCGAGTGACTTGACATATTAGCTCAGTTGCTGCCGGTGACCGGCGAGAGCAACATCCCTCTGCTCCCAGCAGTCCGGAGACCGGATTTGCATCGCGTTCCCCAGGAGATCGTGAGACACGATCTCCAGGTGTCACCGGAGACCGGTGACGCACTCCCCCGTGGACGACCACCGACGCCGTTGTCCACATTTTCCAGGGTGACCACCACGGACGTTCACTCGACCCGCGACGCGTCACCAAGTGCACCTAGTGCGTTCGATATCGACGCCTGGGCTAAAGCCGGTATCGCATCCCCGGAGACAATACCCGGAGGCTAACGCATGTCCTGGCATAACCTACAAAACGGTTGCCAGCATCACCCCGGGCATCTCCAGGTGATTTTCGGCCCCTTGGAGAGGGCGCCACTTCCGCGTCACGTTTGACGTCAAAGCCGATATTGCCGTCCCACCGCAAGATCCGGAGGCTATCGCACTATCTGGCCTAACCTAGAAAGAGGTTGCCAGCATCACCTCGGATATCCCCAGGTGAATTCTGGGAAAAACTTTCTTCTGTTTTAATGAAGAACCTAAATCTGCAATAAAAAAGGGGGGTTCCTATTTTAGAATTATAAGTTATTCCAACTTCCACCCCTAGGGGGTGAGGGTAGAGAGTCAAGTTTGGTATTGTTCAATAGGGTTTCAAAGAGTATTTGACACATGTTTTTTTGTTTTTCCGATTTTTCAACAATTTTTCGTGATATTTGACCATTCTGGGATTTTTTACTCACCCTGTATATGCATTTATATGCAATGATTTATGATAGTATTTGAGTAACTTGACTTTAGTATGATCTTAAATTCTACGGTTTCAATTTCTAAGGTTTTAATTTCTAATTTTCTAATTCAGTATTCGTATATAATTGGTTATCGATATGACTGATATATAGCCTCTACAGGCAAGGATTATTCGTTTAGTTTCAGCGATTTGTCCGCGGTGATACTTCTTGGTAGGTGTAACTAATAGTAGCGTATGAACGTTCTACTTGTGGTAGGGAGACTTTAGTTTGTTCGTTAATTGCAAGGGTTGCTACTTTAGAGGTTAAAGTTACTATCGATTGTTTTTTCTTGTTATATAAAACGAAATCAGTTAACGAGTTCCAGCAAGTGCAAATCAAAAACAAGCTTCAACAGAAAACGCTGTTGGGAGTTAAAAAATCTATTGTGGTGTCTATGATCGATTTTATGGTTCTAGCTAGAAAGTAGGCTCCAAAATCTTCTGCACTAAATTTTCCAAACCAGCTGAAACTGGATCAAATTTTAGTTCATGTGCTTTTTGCAATTTTTTCTAGAATTGCTTCATCGAATAGGTTATGGAGGCTTAGGCCTTTTACGGATGCGGAATGACCTGAACTGAGTCGTGCGAAGTTGTTAATTATTACGTCTTGTTTTCGGGGTTGCATGATAAAATATCTGAGTTTTTGCATGTTTTTGTTGATATGACCTATCTGGCTTGAGAAGAGCTGCAAGTGTTTACTGGTATTGATGTCATTTTCAATCAGGTATTATTTATTGGAAAAGTGAGTGGTGGCGGGATCCTAAACAATTTTGGTGCCGATACGTTTTAGAATGCGAGTTCTCGAAGATAAGAAAGTTGTTATTTCTTATTGATAAAAATAGTTCTTAATAACATCTGTCTGTTTTTACAAGGGTTTCTTCAACAGGTATACACTTTAGAATTTGAATAATTTCTTCTGTAACTATTGCGGTATATCCTCTTTCCTGCTTATAACTTCGTCAAGGTTGTGTATAGCTGTTACTTTGCTGTTCTGTAGGTGTAGTTGACTACGCCTCATAATGACTCCCCACCTCCAGAGGTGGAGAGACGGTTATAAAACCGCTAGCTAACCGTTTTATTTTATTAATTTTAAATAAAAATTAGTGACGTGCACAAAGTTTGTGTCAGTGTGAAGATGGTGCTAGCCAAGTTGTGTCGTGCTGGTTATTGTAATTGTCATTGTAAAGTTTGTCTTTAAATTATCAAAATTTGTAATTTTTGATCAACGAACTCGTTAGCTAAAACGGTCATTTTTGTAATTTGGATATCCGTAGACAATATGGGTCACTATGATTGGCTATTAGTTCATTTTTTTATAAGGGGACTTACTGAATGCATTTGCATTAGTGCTGAAGTTTGCGAAGAGTCTGCACAGAATCAAACTTGTGCGATCGAAAGACGTAACGAAGTGACGACCAAATCCTCGGGCACTAATTGAAGGAATTATCGAGCCTTCTGATAGCGATTGGGCCAGCCCAGTCGTGATGGTAAAAAAGAGCGAAGGCAATTACCGCTTCTGCGTGGATTGCAGAAAACTGAATGAGGCCACTAAAAAAGATGCTTATGCACTCCCTAAGATTTAGTCTATCTTGGATCGTTTGGGATCGGCAAAATATATTACAATTGATCTGAGTCAAGCGTATTTAAAGATTTCTCTGGATGAGGAAAGGAGAAAACTAACTGCACTTACTGTTCCTGGTAAAGGATTATTCCATTTTATTCGGATGGTTTTCGAGTTAAGAAACGCTTCCAGCTACTTTTCAAAGACTGATGGATCATTTGACCGAATTAGAATTAAATCCCTACCTGTTTTGCTATTTAGATGACATCATTATCGTTACGGAAACTTTCGAGGAACATTTAGTTCAACTCGAAAAGGTATTAAATAGAATTTGCGAAGCACCACCTACCCGTAATAAACAACTTAAACAATTTTTGGTAATAGTATCGTAGTACCAAAGATTTATTTTTAACATCTCGGGTCGTGTTGAGGATTTGTTAGTTTTGCTCCGCAGAGGGGAACCTTGGAGATGGGGAGCCGCGCAGCAACGCGCTTTTGAAGTTGTGAAATCAGAGCTCACCCATGCACCAGTTCTTGCCTGTCCCGACTTCTCTGTTCCTTTTGTCTTACAAACCGACGCTTATTATCGACGCTTATCTCGGTGCCGTGTTAACTCAAACGAGGAAAGAGTAATAATGGGTTATTACCTTCGCGAGTAAAACAATGAGCAAGGTCGAACAAAATTACGCGGTCACTGACAAGGAATGCCTAGCCGTCATCTGGGCGATTCGTAAATTTTGGTGCTATCTCAAGGGTTACCATTTCACGGTTATCATCGACCATTCGAGTTGGTGTCGGTTACATAACCTAAAAAATCCTACGGGTAGATTGGCGCAATGGGCACTAGAAATGATGGGTTATGATTATGAGATCATTCATCGTAAAGGGGCACTAAACCATGTCCCAGACTCCTTGTCTCAAATGTACAAGACGAGTTATGCGTACATCGGGTTATGCGTATCTTCTTGTTTTCCAGAACTTATATACCAAATGGATTGAGTGTATTCTGTTGAGAAAGGCCACCGAAAAGGCCATTAGGGAAGGTTCTGAAAAGCCTATCGCCTTTCATTGGGGTGTGCCAGAAATTTTCTAATGTATTTATTGTATTAGTTTTCTCTAATGTATTGGTCACAGGCCAACCCAAGAGAACATACGAAACGAACTATTAAGCAGATGATCGTCGCCTTCATCGAAGACGATCACCAGCTGTGGGATGTTCATATCGCCGAGTTCAAATTCGCAATCAACGCGGCGGTGAACGGCTGCACTTGTTTTTCCACAGCTTTTGCTAATTTTTCTAGGGGATTGTGTGGAGTTAGGTCACTTGGG
>JAQQRF010001594.1:0-13615 GCA_030523145.1 Trissolcus brochymenae | reverse complement strand
TTTTCTCTATAAAAGAAGTGCATCGGAGCACTGCTCCAGTCAGTCCACCACCATACTCATTAGACGAATAGTCCGCGCAAGGACTAGAAAAAAAAAAAATTTGAACTTAGAAAATTATGTGAAACGAATAACTTGAACTTAGGAAAATATGTGAAAATGTGAACAATAATTCAAACTTATAAAATTATGTGAAAAAATTATAACCAGTGGATTGAATTGAATTTAATAAATGTGACAGTGAAAATCATCTAAGTCTTTCTTTTAATTACACGGAACCCGAACCTCACAATGGTATTGCTATTAAAAATGTTATAGAGTTCGAACCGCCCACTGTATATTTTTCGTTTTGGGCATTATTGCATTTTTGCTCAACGAAAAATTTCACTGCGAAATTGCTGGTGCGAAACGCACTTTTTTCCTTGTTGTTATTGGTTTATGTATTTTGCACTAAGATGTAATATGTTATATTTCGCTTGAAATAAAGGATCTATGGGGTTTTACTGTGGATAGGCTCAAGTTCAAACTATTATCGTTTTTCTTTAACATTTAAAAATCCACAGTTATAATTATTGCATATTTTGTATTGAGTCTATCCATGGATTTCCCCGCGTATTTTGCGCAAAATTCTTTGTTGAAACCATTTGTTCAACCTTCCTTGTAAATATCATCACTTCTCTTGATAATTATTGAAAACTATCTTACCTTGCA
Organism: Trissolcus brochymenae; assembly: GCA_030523145.1. Classification (NCBI taxonomy): domain Eukaryota; kingdom Metazoa; phylum Arthropoda; class Insecta; order Hymenoptera; family Scelionidae; genus Trissolcus; species Trissolcus brochymenae. Next base: position 12,907 of record JAQQRF010001594.1, on the reverse strand, counting down.
TTAAATTAAAGTTGACTGGTTAACTTTAAATTTGGTCTTTGCTTTTTGCTTCTGAAATTCTTTGATAATTATGCGCATTTTTTTCTCTTTGTGGTTTTGAATTGCTTTAATAGTAAATTGATATTAAAATCACGCCAAATACAGTCCACCGCTGAAGTCCAGTATACAAGGTAACGAGGAGATTTCGCTATTAATTTCTAACCCCCCAAATAACGCTAAATACTGAACAAATATCATTGTTCTATTGTGTTTGATCAATCGATATAGATTAATAATCATTGATGAACAATATCATTTTTTCATTATTTTTTATGAACTAATTTGGAAAATAGAATAAAGAAACGGTGTATTTTTAGTGAATAATTTGTTAGAAATGGATAAACAAACGCTTAATTATCTATTTCAAGTGATTAAATTTGTATAATTGATTAAAAAATGAGAATTAATATAAATGAAAAGTGGATAAACTGATGAACAAGTTTAATGAACAATTATGTAAAATAATATACACAAACGATTTGTTTAGTGAATCGGATATGTTATAAATGTCTCTCGGTTATTGAACCTTTTTGTTGTTTAATAACAAAAAGATGTTAGTTAACGAATTTATTAACATTTTCGAAATCAAATGTGACTTAGTGAATCTATAACTATACTGATTTTTGATTTAATTTCTATTAAAAGAGAAAAAATATCGAAAAAGAAAAGTTCTGGTCGATTTGAACCGTCAAGAAGCAAGAATCAGAATATAGAGTTTAAAGTTACACCGTTTTATATTTTGAACAACAAAATTGTAATTGTTCATACATTTATTTTAATAATTAATTTTAATAATTTTTCATTTTATAATCTTTATTTGTGCAAATAAGAATTTCTTTTCGAAGATTCATTTGCAGTTATGTTAACGATGTTTTCCTATAATCGATAATAAAAAAAAGGTTCAGAACAAAAGTTAGAATTGTTTAAATTTTATTTTAATAATAATGACAATTGTACACGTGCCATTCATGGCTGGGATGGAAATTCTGTTGAATTAGATAGAAAAATTAAAATAAATATCGTATTATATTCAGATGTTTTCAAATGAAAATTACTTATTTAAAATTGTTACAATTATTCATTACTACATAATATTCATCAAAATTTTAATGGCTATGAAAGTATTTATATATATATAGGTATTATATATAGGATATATATAATATATATATATATATATATATAAGTATATATATAATTTTATCTATGTCACAATATCAATATCCTGGGGTTCTAAACATTTTATCTATGTCACTCAATTATAGTTTCATTACTTCGTTTAAGCGTGATGCACGCACATACAAACAAACGAACAAACAAACAAACAAACATTTTTCTTTTTTTATATATTAGTAAGGATATATATATAGGATTTATATTGTTACGTCCTGAAAAGTAACAAATGAGTTTTTAGTTATGTAGACTAACGCTAGTAATTCAGAGTATAGGGTTGGCAATCAAAGAACAATTCAGTTGGTTTGATAATTTTATTATACTTAATTAAAATTACTTTTTGTAACAAATATTCATAATTGCTAACAATATCTCTCGATAATTTTGTGTTACACTTTGATGTTCGGATTAACTTATTTAACAAATTCGGAAAAGGTTTATAATCTTTTACATTTGCAGTATCAGACTTATGGTTAATAATGCTTACGTAACTTCTGGATTCAATACTTAACTCTCGGTGGTAACTTTTATTTTAAATTCTTGATTCGGAGAAAGGTTGTTGTTACGGTCACTTATTTCGATTAAGATAGGATAGCGATTAACAATAGGATTAAAAAATAGAGTCTATGGATAGGTATAATTTGGGAATAAAAACTCTTTTTACTTGCTCCTGAACTATTTCAGGAAAGTCAGATCAAGTGTTTCTTGCCGTTGAACAATTTGGGGACAACGGATTCAAGAAGATGAGTCTACCGGATGAGACGGGAGAGAATCTGTTTGATTCAGAAAAAGTCTATTTATCTAAATTCATTAGAATAGAAAATTAGAATAAAAAATAAAAAATGTCAAGGATTGCCCTTCACTCGAAAATCGGAATTTGATGATATCATAGCGAACAGAACTGAAGATCTATTCATTATTTCATGACCGTTCACAAAAAACGGTGTAAAAGTTTTGGGCATTTCATACACTATAGTGCCGGGTGCCACGTGCTCAATAACATACGTTATGAGATCACCGAAAAACCTTTTTCCAATTGCTGAGCTTTCACGAATGATCTAATTATCTTCTGTATAAAACGATACACTCACATTTGATGATGTAATCTAAATCAAATATTGCGTATTAAATATTGTTAAAAATATATTTTCCAAATTCATGAGTAGTGACTAAATTAATTCTTGTTGTTCAAATTTTCCTATTAATAAAGTTTGCATTATAGTTGCAATCATTTGAATGCCGTTAAATTACCTTCATTGAAAAGAATTGGATTTTAGAGCAATTTGTCTATTCAATTTAAAAATAAATTATTTTAGGTTCTAACTTTAAAAAAAGCGTAAGGTACGAAATACGTAACAACATATAAAAAAATAAAAGAAAAAGGATAAGAAGGAGATTTCAATGAAAGAAGAAAAAAGAAAGAAAAGAGAATTTCTGAAAGGATGAAAAAGATATGAACAAAAGCAAAAAGAAGGATTTATTTGATAATTAAGAAAAAGGAAAACAATGAAACAGAAAATAATGAAAAAAGAGACGAAAATGGAAAAGAGATTCAAAAAAGGAAGAACAAAAGAAGATGGAAAGAGGATTTTTTAAAAGTATGAAAAATTTGTTAATTCTTTTTTTTTAAGATTGAAAAAAAGACACAAAAAAAATTTGAAAAAAAAAAACAAATTATAAACTTTCTAAACAAAAATAACTTTTTTTTTGTTTACAAAGAAAAAGTTCAAAGATGTGGGAATTTTTTTTTTTTAAAGAGGCTTTTAATTTTTATTTGTCGTGAGTATGGAAAAGGGATTTGAAAAAGGATTTCAAAAAAAGAAACAATAAACAAACATGAAAGGTAGCAGTAACAAAACGACTATGAATCATAACCTCAAAAATGTTTGAGGTATCATGATCCATAATCGTCATAAAAAAAATCGCTGATATATCAACAAATTATACAAAAAGGCTGAAATATCAAAACCGTCGACGGCGTCCGAATGCATGACAGCGCCGACAAATTTGTATAAATACATATAAGAAAATTTTGTTTGTTAATTTAAAATATGTTGTCTATATAACGCTATGTGATAACAGACAACTGTGAAATTAGAAACATTAAATACTGTGTTTAAACTGTTTATTCCAGGATTTAAATGAATTTATATTACAATTTTGTATACGTCGGCGATACTTAACATTTTTATACATTGTGTACAGAGATATTTACAGCTTTATATAATTTTCTCACTCGGACTCACACGTGTAACCGAAAAGTCGCGAATGAAATTCACCGTAAGGTCTTGCTCTTTTCAACACGGGTTTAACGGTCTTCGTCTCCTTACGGGTGACGATATTGTAAAATGGTTTGCGGCAGATGTTGTCACTAACTAGGACAACTAGTTCTGTGCGCAACCCTTTCGCGAATTCCTCGAGAACGGTGTGGTCGATCGCACTGAGGTTTTTGTGATTAAGAGAGACACCTTCTATTTTACACACCACCCTCGTCTCGCCAGACGCGTTGGACAGACGAATCTCCCGACCGCGCGAAGCGTGTTGAATCATGACACCGTCGGCTCTTTCACGCAGCGCTAACCATTTCAGAGCCAAGTGTGATTGACGATCCGCAAGTCTGTACCCGCCGCGCGGAATCAGACCTATCTTGTTAGAGGGTAGGAAGTTGCGGAGAACTCTATTGCATGCCGATGCGATTGTACACGCTTCCGTGACCGGGCAGACGTCACCGATATCGAGCAAAATTTTTCTCAATGCGAGACAAGCCAGACGAAGAATCGTAACGTCCATTTTGCAAGTGCAAGTATTTTGTTAATGTGGCGAAGAAGGAATATCGCGTCATAACCTTGAGAGTTGTGAGCAATACACATTATCTTTTTGAAAGAGGTATCTTCTCGGATAACGTAATCGCAAAATTCTTTTACGGGGTCTGTGGAGAAAACGTGCTCGCGAGAGTTACACTGGCGACACCAATTTCTCAAATTAGTATCACCTATACACACTGTACAGACTTGTTTCGCAATGCACAAAGTCGGTACATGTTCGTAATCAGAGTCAGACCCCTCGAATAGAGTGTCTTGCCGGGCCTCAAAATCGTAGAAGACACACAGATACATGTCGGACGAATCACGCTTATGTTTCACCGGTTGCATGTAGCAAAGATGGCTCTCGGAGCTGGCTACTTGTTTGCAAAAAAGGCACTTGGATTTACCGCAAAGATGCAAACCATTGAGTCTTTCCATACATAGAGGGCACAGCTTGACAGAATAACATACGCTTTTTGACGGTGCAAACGAGTCAGTATGTTTGTGTCTATCGAGACACTGTTTACCGAAAAAATACCGACGGTAGTCACTGCAGCGAATCTGTTGTGTGGTCTCGCAACGAGGTGTTAAGAAACAGCGTGGGCATTTCTTAACACAACGGTGTTTTCCAGTCATATGGTACCCAGCATTGCAAAGTTCGCAATAGTTGCGAACACCCCAGTGATGTTTAAAACGGGCTCGAAATGGCGCGTGTCTTCGTAATACAGGATGTACAGAGTTTTATCAAGGCGCGTTTCCTCACGACCGTCAGAAAAAGGTGGCCTGTTTTTTTTGCCGAAAGATCTACATGCGTTCACGACAATTGCAAACCCGGTCTCGGAGAGTAGCCGCTGAAAAATTTGTATCTCTTCGATTCCACAACCGTTCTCAGGAACCGTCACGCCAGCCTCCCTGGTCAGTCCAATCGCTTTTTCTCTCTGAAACGGACGAGGCGCTCTTATCTTAATCCAAAAGTCGTGTGCCTTGCCGGACCGCGAAGACCCTCGCACTGCGTAAGCCTGCGCTGTCACGATCAAGCGAGAAAGACATAGGTTATCGTGGTTGTCAATACTTAGTACAGACCTTTTCTTAACGTTGTCGAACGTAAGTTTCAACGCTTTTCCAGACCCTTGTACAGCTTTTACAACCGAGCATTTGATTCCCAATTCTTCACCAATGTCAAACACGGCGTCAAACAATGCTAAAGATCAAGTCCGATAAGTCTTCACTTCTGAAATCTCGGATGGGTCGGAATGACAGCTACGCATCTCCTTGGGAAAACCCATCCGCGTGGCAAGAGACCCCGATGTAGTCACACTCGTCATGGTCCTCTGTCAAAACAGTGTGAAGTTCGTCAAAGATGTTCCTCAGTGCGTCTTTTAGAGCAGCCGTAGGTGGTGGTTTCCGGAACTTGACAACCAGATCACGACCCTGTGTTTTGAACCGCGGGAAGTAGCGACGGGTATCCTCGATCATGTCAAAACTCTGCGCTTGCACAGTCGCAGAAGTTACAAGCGGACAACCCCCTCCTTGCAAAGACACACTGTCAGAGATTCTTGCGCTGTTCGGTATACAGGCCTCATCTAAGAAAAACTAATAGTTAACATTTGATATGCAAAAAAAAGACAAACTACTTCAAACAAAATTTACCTTGTTGATTCGGCAGATCAATCTTGATTTTTTCAAACTCGCCGTCAAGACCGTCTTCGAGTTTTTGCAAAAGTGCTGAAAACGATAGAATGTATGTAAAACAGTGAAGTTTAAACAACTTGTTATAAGAGGATGGTGAATTGGACATACGACGCTCATGTACGCAATCGTTGAAAATGTCACGCATCACTTCTTTCGAGCCGATTGAACGGCGACACAGTTCGTCACCGACGATTACCATTAGGCGGAGATCCATATAACTCGACTTTTTGTACGCGTGCGCGATTTCACGAAGCGACATGTTGCGTACCATGTACTTGATTTTACGCACAATATCATTGAAACTTCGCAACTGTGTACCTCGACGAAAACGAGTGTCGCACACACGTCGCAAATGAGCATTCCTCGGCAAAATATAGCGCAAAAGCTTCAAAAGACAGTCGACTGTACTCGATCGCTCCATTTTGGATAATGGTGCATATCGAAACGGTGCTAATGAATAAAACAATCGTATGCAGCTGTGAATGACGTCACAAGCGTTTAATATTTTGAAACTCGTCGTCAGCGAGCTCCAAAAAATAACGAGGAGCGCGGTCGTGGTGTACACCCGCGGTGAACAAAAGTGGAACTATCTAACCTCTATTTTGGAGGCTCCTGTAAATAACTTAACTACGGATCTACGGAACCCGTCCTTCGAAAAGCTGCCACCGGTGGACGAAAAGTGTTCCTACCATACCAGGAATCAAAATTTCCGCTGCGCTTAGAATTATGCCCTGAAAATACGTCAGTGGCTTCAGGAGGGGGAACAAAAAATGATTGATGCTCTTGGTGGTGGGGAAAGTTTGTTATAAACGCCGATCCGAGGAGACGCCAGACACTGTAAAAAGTGAAAAGTTGTGAAATCATGAGTTCGGTCGTTGAAAACATAATCGCGGCGCACGTGTATACGCTCAACAAATCAAAATCGAAGTTTGCTGTTGTCGGACTCACCTACCGTGACGTTGACACCTGGCGCCCCTGTGTCGTGTTGGGCGGCCAGTACTGGTCGGGTGTCAGTCTGACAATTCATGAATGGCGCGAAATTGCGAAGTACACGAACAATCTGCGGGCCTTCGGCAATAGTGGTCATTGCGATCCGGAGATACGTATCACGCCTCAGTGCACGGTCTACGCCAAGACGGTGTATGACAAACCAACCGTGCTTGTCGAAACCACGGACGGTAAGATGATACCTATAGGTCAATTATGAATCATCAAAATCATATTTACAACAACAACCCTCTTATGGATTATAGACTACGGTCAGCAGGCTATGCTCAACATGCACAAGGTAACACTCGAGGGTCTTCTGCGTGTAGCGCTGTGCGTCACGGACTGGCTCGAGTTCCTCGATTACCATTCCGACGCGGTGAACCACTGCTGGACGCAAGTGAAAAATCTTTAATTCGCTGCTCGTTCGGACGATCCACTAATGACCGTCAAAAGTTACATGTCATCGTTCTCTGAATTTTAGCGAAACGACATCGTGTTTGCGATTGTTTGCAGTGAGATGATTTTGTACGACGAAAATGAGCGTGTCAACAGAAACAAAAACGACGAACCGAACACGCTGTACTGGCGGAAAACCTGAAAATTTTCAGGGGTGCGAAACACGATTTGTTGTTATTATTTCATCCTCATCTTTCTAAGAGAAAGAGAGGAGCGTCAGCGATTTTCGAACCTTTCAAGGTCAGGACGCAAAATTCATTTTTTACTTTCAAAAACCGCTGAACCTCCTCGTTCTTGAGATGGTATGTGTAGTGAGCCTTTACAAAGTAATTATCTTCTGACATATCCAAGAAACACCCGTTTCCATTTCGTCCATCAAAGTTTCGACCCTGGTACGCTCACACTGCACCTCAGCTAGTTCCCGCTCGCGTGCTTTATGACCCTTCGCAAACACTCCGTCAACCCACTGCACGAAAACACTGAGAGCCGTGCGCGCATCTCCAAATGAAACCATGTTTCTGAGGCGTCACGAGAAATCATACGCCGTCTCTCTATTGTCATAGGACGGGGTACTTTAAATATCAGCATACGCTGCATACAGCGCATTTACAAGAAAGAGGTCAAGATGGATAACTGGAAAAAGCGACTTAGACGCAACACAGGGTCATACACCCCAAACGCGGAAACGGGTGGGTGTTTTTCAATGTGTGATAGAAAGACCGATTTACAAAAATGTGACCCGAAATCGTACGCTGGTCGTGAAGACTGCGATTCAAAATCGACAACGTTCAGCTCAGACTCGACTTGGGGTATGTGCGAGTCGTACATGCGCTCTGTTTTTTCCCGAGGACTTCCGAAGAAATAGACACTAGGCATAACTATAAAACAGGGCGGGTGCATTCGTTTTTTGTTATTCGCGAACGAACTGTCTAGCCAGATGGATTTATGCAAAAAGAGTATAAAACACATCACGAGGTCGTAAAGCCCGAATGCGAACGGTTGTTTTTCCGTGTGCCGTAAAAAATCAGAAAGTTGCGAACCAAAGTCTTACACGAATTACAAAGATGACTCATTGTACGACTCAAAGTCGACGTCAAAGTTAAGCTCGAGCTCTGATTCTTCTCTATACATGGGCAACGTGTGGGTCAGAGGGTCACCGTAAAGGCGTTATAAAATACGCGGTTCACGACGGTCTACTTATTAGCAATAATGAGCCTGCCGTTTGAACACCCGTTTACAGTCATGATTTGTGGCCCGACATCCTGCGGCAAGACGCAGTTCCTCAAAAAGTGTCTTCGGATTTTGAATTTCGTCTGCGATACAAAATTTGACAGGATTTTGTTTTATTACGGGGAGTGGCAGCCAGCTTACAACGAACTAAGCAACGGTATAGAATTCAGAGAAGGCCTGCCGCAAAGCGCCGATTATTCAAACGACCCTGAAAAACCAAACTTCTTATTGTTGACGACCTCATGCAAGAATCTTCGAACAACGTCATGGTCGATCTAAAGGCAGCCACCACAAAAATCTGAGTGTCATGTTCATCACACAAAACGTATTTCACCAAGGAAGCGGTCAACGAGACATCTCGCTCAACACGAACTACCTCGTACTTTTCAAAAATCCGCGAGATCGCGCGCAAGTGCAGCACCTGGCTCGGCAAGTGTGTCCGGAAAACCGAAAGTTTCTGCAAGATGTGTACTTTGATGCGACGAGCAGACCTTTCGGTTACCTGATTCTCGACCTGAAGTAGACAACACCCGAAAATTGCCGGTTCCGCACCAACATTTTCCCCGACGACCGATTCCCCTACGTTTACGTACCTGTCAAAAACTCGTTAAAGGGGAACGACGCTGCAACATCCGTTCCAGTTGACCGTTCACAATAGTGAGGAACGGACCTGTGAGCGAGCGCAACGCGATAATTCTACAGGCGTTACCGCACCTTTCGAAAGAACAACGAGTAGCTGTTTCACAGAAGGCCGACGCTAGTCTGATAAAGACCATTTGTGAGTGCGCTCTCAACACGTTGAACGGCAACGTACCACTCAGTGGGAAAGACGAAAAGAAATTGCGCAAATACGCATCGTTTTTGAGAAAACTGTCAAGCAGACAGAGTTCTTGGAACCGCAAGAAAAATTCCATCGTGCAAAAAGGAGCTGGGGGTTTTTAATACCGCTCCTTGCCGCTATTACGTCTATAATCACGTCGGCGATCACAGGCTCATAAGATGGATCATGCAAAGAAACTCGTTCTCGTGTCTCGCGAAAATTTGGAAAAATTGGAGGAGGCACTGGAAAACAGAAAAAGACACAGTATTCAGACACCAGGGATCAAGATCAGTCGGATAGTGAGCGATATCCTTGACCTTAAAAACATTGACGATTCGGACAAGTGGAAATTGTTTCAACAAGCTCTCGTTCGCTTTCTGGTCGCAAACAATCAGGAGCTTGTGTCGGTGCCTGCGCCTGAGGTGTCTCAGCAGATCCTTCAGGAAACTCCGACCGCTGTGTCTGAGGACGCTGTACTTAGAACGGTTCTCACGAAATATCAGACGAAAGCACGCCTTTTGTTGCGTAGTTTGCAGAACCTACCGAAAAATACTTTCTCGTGGGATGAAAAAGACGTCGTTACGATGAATGGCAAGGTCTTACCAGGCTCCAACATCATCGATCTCGTGAACGAGGCGATGCGCTCGAGAAAAACGTCGATCCCGCCAGGACGCCACCAGTTTGCTGCTCTTCTCAGAGCTGTAAACATTCCTCTCGAGTACGTGGGAAACAGGGAACTGTGGAGCCTCGTGTCACCACCAAAAAACACCATACACTCAGCGTACCGACGCTTTTTAAGACAGGGTTCGATTTGTCCGACGTATCTCCCGACGCATAAGACCCGACACGAGTGCTTTCGAAGGTTCCGAGAGTGAAGATTACCAGAGCGGTGAGGGTAGGCGAAATACGCGTGAGCCATGGTCACGCCTGAGAAAATGAACGACCGACAGCTAAAAATGATCTATTACGACACAGCGTACGCGGCAGGTTACACTGGTAAACGACAGTTGATCGCTGTCACACACAGAAAAGTCGATAAAAAAATGGTAGAAGAGTGGCTGGAAAAACAACCTGCCTACAACAAACATCGCCCCGTTATCAGAAAATTCATCGATAGGCCATACAGTGTTGATAATATCGACTCTCTTTGGGAGAGCGACCTGATCCAGATGACTAGTCTGAAAACGTACAACGACGGCTACGCGTTTTTGCTGCTAGTAGTGGACGTGTTAAGCAAGTTTGTCTGGGTCCGACCTATGAAAACCAAGTCGGCCCAATCAGTTGTCAGTGCGTTCCGAGAAGTTTTGAGGCTGAGCAGCCCACGCCGCCCTGTTCCGCTGCAGACGGACCGTGGTAGAGAATATTTGATCTCGTATTTTCAAATATTTTTACAAAAACAGGGTATACTGTTTCGAACCGTGCGGAATTCGTCTGTTAAAGCAAGTATTGCAGAACGTGTGATACGGACTCTCAATACCTCTCAAACAATACCTGACATACACGCATGGCAGAAGGTACATAGATGTGGTTCCGAAACTAGTCGAATCGTACAACAGGTCTTACCACACGACTATTCGTACAGCACCAGCGAGCGTGACGATAGACAACGCTGCGAAAGTAAAAAAAGTTTTGAGCGAAAGACTGCAAAAGATACACAGTGGCAAGATGAAGCCTAAATACCACTTACACGACCTCGTCGCATCAGTACCGAAAAAGTAGCCTTTCAGAAAGGTTATCAGTCAAAGTGGTCCGAAGGGGTGTTTCACGTATCGCGGATCTTAAACGGTAGGCAACCTGTCGTGTACGAAGTCACAGATTTGAACGACGAAACGGTAGACGGTATATTCTACGAGCAAGAGTTGAGCAGCATCGGTGTTCAAAAACCCAAACGACCGCTCAAAGTGAACAAAGTTTTGGAAACGAGGAGTTAACGCCTCTAATACTTTGTCGCTGCAAATAGTCAAGACATCCCTGATCGTGCGCAAGGTGAAACTTAGCCCCGGTGTGCTGTTGTAACATACCCGGAGCCTGGCATGCGACACAGCAAAATACCCTCTAACGAGGGTCGATGTGAAAGCGATCGGCATTCACAGCAGCGTGCACGGTGAGACACTGGACAATGTCATCCTGGGTTAGATTCCAAAACGAATTATACTGGGCTTCGTCGACAATCAGGCTTTCAACGGTGACATTGGCGTTAACCCGTTCCATAAAGAACCATAGTATCAGTTACCTCAGTCTCTTCGTCAATGGTGTCCAGGTCCCGAGTAACGCACTGCAACCTGACTTTGCAAGCAAATTATTTGTCGATGCTTACCACACGCTGTTTTCCGGTACGGGGATTCACTTTACCGACAACGGAAACTGCATCACCAGGTCGGATTATCCCGACGGGTTCTAATGGCGTTTGACTTGACCCCAGACCTATGGGCAAATTCGGACACGCACTGGAACCTTGTCAAACACGGCAGCGTGCGAATAGAAGTGCGTTTTTCAGTGCCTCTGGCCAGAATGGTCACCTGCATAATTTATGAAGAAAACGACAACATTCTTGAAATCGACGCTAGTCGCCAAGTAATTGTCGATTTTGGAGGCTGAAAAAGTATAAAAGACCCTAGGCGTGGTCGAAAATGTGCATTTGGCAGTATGACAGGGTCCTGATGAACACACTGCAGATACGCCGAGCGTTGCAAAATCTACCTACACCCAACACAGGCGTGTTTACGGCCGACAAGATACCCGTGTTTTGGTTCCGACCATCAGCGTTCGTGTTGAATTGTGACCACAAGAGTCAGCCTGGTAGTCATTGGGTGGCAATTTTCGTCGACTTCAACGGTCATGGGACGTTCTTCGACAGCTATGGATTACCACCGGTCGTCAACGAGCACCGACGTATAATCCGAAAAAACTGCGCTTTCTACGAGTGGAACACAAGACAATTTCAAATCGAGACATTGCGGTCATTTTTGTGTTATTTTTTTACCTCATATGTCTTGCACTCACGATTTTGCTTGATTTTGTAACATCTTCGAAAATAATTATGCTGTCAACGACGAAATTGTTAAACGATACTTTGAACGAGTTAAAAGCAACCATGTAATACAAGATCCGTGTCATGTTTGTATGCAAAAGTGCCGCGCTCGGCACGAGCCGTAATTGAATGCTCAATAAACATAGCAGAACAGAAGAAATCTATCTCCTTTTTTGCAAACCCTGCTAATTCCAACCCTTGTCTCCAGGCAAATTGATGTACCAAGACGTCAGAACACTCTTGACAACTGTCGCGATTAGAGTATAGTATTATACGTTAAGAATCAGTTTTTAGTAGTTTGGTGAATTATATTTTTGTTCGTCCTGGTGCTTTTGTACCCCTTCACACAACAATGGATTTGCGACGTAGATTCAATACTCTAGCTGGTAACCATCCTCAATATTTACCTGCTTGATCATGTACGTGCAGTACTTTTATGAGTGCGACGTTCAACGCTGTCCTGAAAAAATTGACGCTGTTACCTCTGTACCTGACCCGTCCAACGACAGTGCCGTACCGGTGCGTTGTAAAATAAAGAATTGTGCGCGGTTGTAGACAGACCTTGTCTACGGATTGTGTAATAAACATGCGGAAGTTCGTCGGATACATCATACGGGTTACCATTTATTTGACTGGTATTTCCCTGTCCACGCAAACAGTTTGTTAGTCGCG